>WELA01006777.1:322817-343822 GCA_009602735.1 Mesotaenium endlicherianum
GGGCGGGATGGTGGGCGGGAGGGAGGGAGGGAGGGAGAGTGTGTGCGCGCAAGCGCTTGTTGGTGTGCTCAGTGCACGCGTGGTTGATCAGGTAGGCGTTCTTACGACTCTGCGGTATCAGGGCATCTGCTGCTGCTGCTGCTGCTGCTGCTGCAGGGGGTGGTGTGACGACGTGCTCACTGATCACCTCCGTGACAACTCTACAGCAACCAGGTCCCACTGTAGCCACCCTCCGAATCAAGAATCCATCTAGCGCAACGGTGGTGCTCTCTTTGTCCAACAATCGTTTTGACACCCCTGCCATCCCCCATGCCCGCCCGTGTGCCACTCGTCTCCCCTTTCTGGCAGCAGGAGCAGGCGGCCAGCCGGGCGGCGTCGCTCTTTCTGACGTACGCTGAGCTGGAGCTCGCGCTCGCGCCCGCGCACGCCCCGCCCCCCCACGAACCCGAACCCGAACCTGATCACGCACCCCCCGCCCGGAGAGCCTCGTCGACTACCAGCGGGTCCAGCAAACCCTCAAAGAGAAGGACTCAAGTGGCAGCACAAGCGGCAGCTGCAGCAGCAGCAGCAGCAGAAGCTGCATCAGCAGCAGCAATGGCAGCAGCAGCAGCCGAAGCGGCAGCCGCCAGGCAGAGGGCCTTGCACATCCTGGCGTGCATGGGAGAGGGGGGGGCCTTCGTGCCCCTGCCATCGTCGTCTCATCAGCCGCGGCTGTCGGACGCGTCAAATCCTGCGGCTGCCGCCCAGGCTGCCGCCCAGGCAGAGGCCCCGCAGGTAGCGCAGACCGCGATCCTGCGGGCCAGGAAGGGGTTCAGGGAGAAGCTGACAGCTGTCCGGGTGGCAACGCTGCGGGACGACCTGGACGAAGGGGCGGCCGCCACGGTGGCCTGCGCGGCGCTGTTTGAGGAGCTCTCTGCTGGCGCCAGGTGTGCCGCCGAGGTCTTCGAGGACGCGCTCAGCTTTGGCCTCCCCGGTATACTGCCTGCCTACCTGTCTGTTTGCGTACCTGCCTGCCTGCTTCTTATTTGTGGGCTGAACCTGTCCCTCACAGTCACTCACACTTACACAGTGGCCCCACATTTTACCTCCGGGTGACATCCACCATGACTACACTGTTGTTTGTAGAGTGATTGAATTATCGTCGCAATAGGAGAGAAGGAGAGGATCAGTACAAGAACAATTGGTCACTGTGTTGTTTCCAGCTGAATGCATTCCTTTTCGCACACCGAGGAGGCGTCGTCCTGCCTGTGGGTCGCACTGCCAGTACCTGCAGGCACGAATCAAACGGGGACTCTCCTCTGCATTGGCCTGTTGAGCACGACTGGCCGGTGGTTTGTCCCCTGTCAAGAACCGCTGTGACGTATCCGTTCACACCCGCAGGCAGGGCAGACAGAGTACAGCGGCTTCTCTGAAGTGCTCCCAAGAAGCTCCCCTCTCTTTCAATTCCTCCCACCACGCTGCAGTTGAGTTCCATCAGGACCTCAGTCTGCTGGTTTCTGTGCAGCCTCCCCCCGCGCGGATCGTCTCCCTGGCTCACGACACCTGGACGCGTGTTTACGTGCAGCGAATGTGCGTGCGTCTGTGCGTGTGCGTACAACTGTGTGTGCTGGTGCGTGTGCTTATTATGTGCCTTCCCTCGGACGTGCGGGGGGGAGAGGGGGGGGGGTTGTGCGTGTGCAGGCAGGAGGAGGCAGAGCTTGCAGCGGGAGCAGCTGTGCGTGCGTTACGCCCACATGCTGCTGCGTAACCTGCGCCAGATAAGGCCTGCGCTTGCGCGCCTGGCGCTGCTGCGCGCTCTCGCGGACTACCCCCACAGCGCCGCCTTGCTGGCGGCCCTTGTGCAGCTCCAAGCGCGCGCGCCCGCCCTCAGCACCCGCCTGCGCCGCCTCTTTGACGAATCTGCCGCCCGGTGAGACCGTGTGCTTGCCCGCGATTCCCCCTCGCCCTCCCCTGCACTCTCCCCCCCCCTCCCCCCCCGCTTCTCACCGCCACTTCCCCGCCTCGTGTGCGCCGGCCGCCCCCGCCGTACGTGCCGTGCCCCCTGCGCATGCTCGCCTGTGCCTGTGCCTGCCACCTGTCCGCCTTCGCTGGCCCTTGTGACAAAAAAACCGGTGCTCCTGACCCTCCTCACATGCACGCCTTAGGCTCCGGGGCTCTGCCAGCTGTCGCTTGGTCGCAGCGTCGAGGCTGCGTAGCTTCTGAGGGGCGGGCCGTGGCGGGTGCCGGATGCCCTCCGCTGCTACTGCTGCAGCAGGCGCCGCTGCGAGTGGCGCAGGCGCTGTCTGTCGCTGTCTCTGTCTCGCCGCCTGGCCGTTACTGAAGCCGCCATCTCGTGCGGACTTTCGGGGCGTGTGAGCGTGTGTGCATGGACCGGTGGCTGCACGCGCCGCTGCCAACCACATGTGCCGGGGGACTCGAAGGCAGCCACAAGCAGCTGAGGGCAGGCGCTGCCTGTGTGGGCCTTGCGCCGCGGAAAACGGAACGCAGCATGTCCTGGCTCCCTGCGCACTAGAACGCGCGTGCATCACGAGAAATGGTGTCCTAAGAAGAGCATGCGTCACCTGACTGGGATCACACAAAACTCGACCCAGCGCACTTGCAACAAGCACTGCTGCACTGAAGGTGATCACGATAGCGTTACGCGATACGAATGCAAGCTCCGGTCGCGGAGGCGTAGGGCTCAATGACATCCACATGTCTTGCATCCTGCTCCGTGGCACTGACGGGGGTGCTGACGTGAACCTCTTGACTGCTGGATCTGACGATGCAATCGTATTACTACGCTATCTATTATGAAATTTTGGAGAACAGCGCCCTACTCACAAAGGGGTGCGAAAGAAGCAGTGTTGCTTGTCCGCCCGACACTCATCTGTGGCGAACAACTGAAGGCATATTCTTGTTGGCGGTGGTGCACAGGGCGCCATCTGTCGCAATCTGGGTGTACGCAGTTGCCGCCGAGATCGGACGCGTGGGCGCCGGCGCTCGCGTCCACTCGCTCCTGGAGCGCGCGCTCTCCTGCGACGCCACCTGTCACTCCGTGCTGCTGTGGCGCCTCTACCTCGCGTACGAGCTCCACGTGGCGAAGAAGCCCGAGTCCGCGCGCCAAGTCTTCTTCCGCGCCGTTCACATGTGCCCCTGGTGAGCACCAACCTTCCTGGTTCGGGTTGGGCCCCGGGAGGTTCCGTTTTCTTCGTGGGAAACTGCTGTTGCTGCTGCTGTCAGCAGCGTTGCACCTGGGGGGGGGGCTGTTCCCACTCGAGGAGCTTCTGCTGCTGTCAGCAGCGTTGCTCCGGGGGGGTTCCACTTGCGCTCAAGAAGATGCTGCTGCTGCAATCTGCGACGCTGCTGTCACTTGTAGAGCTGCAGTTGGCCACATCAGTCGCATGAGCCACTTACTTCAGGGTCGAGACCCAATATGAGCACTAATGTCACAAACACATCACAATTTGAGGTGTAGCCATAGCGATGCTGAGGGAGAGCTGCGTTGGGGCGTAAGCAGCGCGCGCACGTTGAGAGTGCTGATGCGCCCGCGGTAGGCGCAGGGCCCTGACAGACCGTAGATTGCTGCCAAGTGTCTCTCTCTCAGTCCAATCAGGATGGGAGCTCCCCCCAACTGGCTAGCCGGGGATCATTCTTGGGCTCGCGCTTGCAGCAGCGTACGCGCTGCCACATGGCTGCTCACCGTGGTCCTTGAAAGGCACAGAAATTTGGCACGAACAAGTGCGTGCAAGATGTAATGGAGTTCATAAGTGTGAGGGAATGATTGTACCATGTCCAATAAGGCCATCCTGAGGGCTCCTTTGCCTGCTCTGCTGGTGGCCTCCTCCTGCGCTCAACAGCCGGCAGGTTTGAAGAGGCTCTTACGCGCCCGCCCTCGCTGCCTGCCTGCCGGAGCTCCCGGCACCCTCACACCTCTCTTACCTTTCTTCTCTCCCTGCCTCTCTCCCTCCCTTCCTATCTCTCCCTCCCTCCCTCCCTCCCTCCCTCCAGCTCTGTTGTTTCCTCCCTCTTTCCTCCTCTCCCCTTCCCTTTCTCTCCCCCCCTCCACCTCTCCCGCCCTCTCCCTTCTCTCCCCCTCTCTCTGAGCATAACGCTTGCGTTGGCGGGCGGGGCTGGCAGGTCCAAGGAGCTGTGGCTGGACGGCTTCCGGCAGCTCAATGGCGTGCTCAGCGGGAAGGAGCAGAGCGAGCTGGCGGACATCATGCGCGAGAAGGAGCTGCGCGTGCGCACCGACATCTACGAGATTCTGCTGCAGGATGCGGAGGACAGCATGCCTCGCCGCCTGGACTAGGAGACGAAGGAGTATAGGCTGGCAGGCTCCGCCCCTGGCACCTGGCAGGAGGGGCAGGAGGGTTCTCTACTGGTGCCGTTTTCTTAGGGCTCCTCTTTGCTTTTCTTCCTTGACATGTGGACGGGGCTCAGCATGCCACCTCTGCGGTGTTTCTGTCTCTTTCGCTCGGCTGGTTGTGGGACATTTGTGAGAAACCGTATGATTCACTCCTTCTGGCGGCGCCCAGTGGTGCCTGCCATCATGGTGACCCCGATACGATGTTTTCCCCATACGAGGTCTCCCTTTCAGAACGACGCGACTGTGCACTAATCTTCTGAACAGCTGTCTGCTGAAAACTCCTACTTGGCTTCAGCATGGTGCAACGATGGCAAGTACCCGCCCTTGCCCCCAAGTGTTATAAGTGTAATAGGAGAAGAATCTTCTACAGATGTATACCGAACTCAAGCATCTCCGCTATGGCTGATTGTCGGGGTGGCAGGGTGTTTACTCCTTCCGGGTATTGCTTGATGCTGAAGGAGCCTTAGGCCTGGCTGCTTAAGGGCCGGGCTGCAAAGCTGTTGGAGCAGATATCGCAGATCCAGACTGTAGAAAGCGAAATATGACCTTTTAAGTAATTCAATACTTCCCCCCTTCAAGCCAGGCTCTGGTTGTAAGCTATGAACAAGCTCGATGCATATGTGATATATCCAAATTTCGTATCTTCTAAGTAACACACATATGTGCTATGTCGATCGTTGTGATGTCGTTACCTTCCCATGAGGTAAACCTTGAACTCTTATTTTATGGCCCTACTCTTATTAGTGAAAGCCTAGCTTGATTGATGCATCATAACTGCTGAGTTTGGTGAATGATGCCTGAGAACGGTTAAGTAACTAGTCAAATTTTATATCACAGCAAACTGTATGACCATTGGAGGCATGAAGTCAGCAAATTTACCCTTGATACTAGAGCAGCAATGAGGACGCCGCTGATCCTTATATTTGCCCTTCATCAGCGTCTATATCTGCCGGCTGTTACAACTTTGAATCCTTTGACACAAGATTAACTGCAATCATCAATACCAGCTAGCTTGAATTTCAATGCTAAAAGGTACGGGGGAAGCCCACATGTTGATGGAATCCACATCCTTCAATTTGTGAAGGATGTACATTACCGAAAGACCGTTTTTTTTCTAACTGACAATATCACCTAATAGCCGTGGTCAATTTTTTCGCAAACATGAAAAGCGTCTGGCTATCAATAATTTGCTGCATGTGACTCGTGCAAAAGTATATATCCATGCTGGTGCTGCATGGCCCAACAGGCCTTGTACCTACCTGTGCGTCTTGCAGAAGAGGACACAGTGCAGTTCTCCCTCTCAATCCTTGTAGCCTGCCAATGGCTTAGTTGCCTTCTTCAAGTAAGTGCTCCTTCCAGGATCGGCAGGATCAACGGGCCAATGCACAGCAGCTATAAGCAGTTTGCTGATGGCATCCACATGGAAACCATGCATGCATACTCTACAGTTAGTCGTGCTCTATGTCGCTGACCCAAATTGGTCAACGAGAGTTCAATGAATATGTTTGGTGCATTTTAAGCATGCAAGCAAAAGGTATGGAAGCTTCTCCCTCGCAAGACGTAAAAAAGTAATGTGGCACTGCTCACTTGCAAGGGGCCATAAGCAGATTCGTGTATGTTCTTTACCTTGGTATAAAAATGAACTCAGCTGCTTGGTACGCTACAGCTACGAGTAGAAGGAAAAACAGGGCTCCTTCCTTGGACACCGAAACTACACACTACATAGCCACTTCCGAGTCCCATGTGGTGTTCACATTCATTACTTTGCACGTGACATGCATTTTCATGTGCATATATCAAAGATACCTTGCCATACTGGCCACCTTGGGCTAATGTTGCGCTCTTTTTGACCATGAGCAGAGATGCATCCTTAGCGTGGGCATACAAAGTCATACAACTCCTATAATATACTCTTCACACGAGTCTGAAAGGAATTATTAACTGCAAGAATGTTTCACGCATTGTCAAGAGATGCTGTATTACACATCTAATATACAGTTTTCAATTGCAGATTAATTGCATAAAAAACACCGAGAAGATAGGGAAAGTCACTTGGAAGTGTAAAAATGACCAGTTGTATATATATGGTGCAACTGCGTGATAGCTACAACTCCCTAAGCAAGGGAGGTCATAGCTGCAACCCTCATACTGTAGGGTTGGAGCTATGATGTGGAATTTATGATGGCTAATGCTGCGTAGCAAACAAGCTGTATAGATGTTCCAGACCTACAATAACAAATGACCTCGTGCAAGGCCTTTATGCAAGCCATGCTACATCTTGTCACAGATGGGACTGCCTGAACCTGGCAAAAAAATATGAGGCAGCCACACTGCCAAAGGCAGAGGGGTAGCTGACACCCTTCCTGTACGACCTACACCTGATGTACAACTAACAGGTTACTTTCCGCCAGCAGTTGCTGCCACCTCAATACTCAACCTACCTGAGATTCACTATACACACCAAGAGGGAAGGATCTCTGAAGCACAATAAATGGTATACAAGGCGACCCAAAGCTCTACACACCCATCCCAGGCATTCAGAGAAGCCTTTCATATTATATAACCACCAAAGGTAAGTTGCACTCTGAAGGGTAGCCCTAACAGACAAGCTGAGCTGCACTAATATGTGCTTCAAAATCCTCCTGTGATGGCAAATTAATGCCTCCCAAGTCTAAATCATTCCCAATTGTGGAGGCAGACCAGTCAACCGGCGATTGCTTTCTTGCAAAACTCTGCTGCTGTTGCTTCTTTTGTACAGAATCAAATGGGCGCCAAAGACCTCCTTCCACATACACTCCCCTCGGGAGATATTGTTCCTCCATGGCTTCAGCCTCCTTTTCTGGGAAATCATGCACACCCTTGGGAGACGAGTCGGAAGACTTGCCAGAGTACAAATTATTGGGAGGCGTGGCCAAGTGCAAACGAGGCCTGCTGTCTTCGTTGCCCACTGGCTTCCAGCCCCCATTCACACTCACCCCCTTCAACCCTCCATGCATCTCCCGAAGCAGCTGGTGCTGCTGCTGCTGCTGCAGATGCAGTTGCAGAAGAGTGTAGTCCTGCTGCTGACTGTAGGACTTAAGGGATGCCTGACTAAGGCCCTGCTTCGAACCTTGCCAGCTCTGCTGCTGTGCTCCCCATGTAGCTTCTGCTTGGTACTGACTGATAGCATACATTTGCTCCTCCTGCAGTTGCTGAAGCCTCAGCTGCAGCAAATTCTGCTGATGCTCCTTTAGACTGAGATGTTGAAGCTGCTGCTGTACAAGGTTCTGCTCTCTAACATATTGTTCCTGAGCAATTGCCCCGTGCTTACCACGTGATCCTTCAACAAAGTCAGTGGGTGAAAGCGAACGGGGTCCATGCAACCAAGTGCTGTTCCCGTGATCCATCATAACATCGGACTGGGAAGAAGAAGAAAAAGCATGATTCCTGTACATCTCAGATCCGTAACGTTCTCTTGGGATTTGCCGAACTCCAGAAGGCAAATTCTGTCTCAAATGGTCAGGGGACCGCCTGCTCCTCATGTGCGAAGCAGATACTGAATGTCCGACGGCATCCGGCAGATTCAGTAGAGGGTAAGAGCTTCCACTCGTGGGCAGCAGGTCTGCAGAACCTCGTCTATGCCCACTATCACGCCCCTGCTGAAGTTGCTGACTTGGGTAACCATCCTGTACATGACCTTGAGGGCCTGTCAGAACATTTGAACCTCTAGAATATCTCTGAGAGCTCAACAAGCCAGTATCCTGAGACCTCGTGATCCTTTCATGGCCAAAGGTCCTAGACGCCAGGCCGCTTGAGGATGATGGAGGTCCCGAGGACCAATTTTGACTTCTCTCTCTTTCCAACCCCTGGAGACCACCGGAACTTCTTGCCCTCATCCTTTCTGGAAAGTGCAACAGACCTGGAAGAGATTCTGTTTCCTGTGCAAGAGGCAGGCGAAGTAAACCAGGACTGTTGTTCCTCAGGGGTGGCGAACTCAAATCTAGCTGTCGACTGAACTTGGGAGAAGATATATGGCTCCCAGTTTCTTCACCAGCCCGTCCTGAAGATCTCTGAGAAACTCTCTTCTGGTGTGAAGGATAAATGTAGATAGAGTCTGAAGGCATGCCTCCCCGCTTCCAAATAACGCTAGAAGGCGAGAACAAAAACTGTCCGATGCTGTGTGAAATCCCTAATTGGCGCCGCACCAAGCAATAACGGATTGTCTACCTCCGGATGTCAGTGGGCAACAAGTCGCACCAGCGTTGCTCATTTATTTCACCTGCTCTCTGAATGCGTTCCGCGTTGAGAACTTCCATCAGGTGAAGACGGGGCGTACCTTCCTAGAAATCGCGAGAGATTTCTGTCGCAGAGGCTTCTGTCACCACTTAACGAGGTCGCCGATGAGAGCCTCGTCGATAATATCGCATACTACCGACAATTCGAGAAGGAAAAAATCAAAGGTTCTCATCGTCAAACCACACGTTTTTGAGTTGTCAATGAGCACATCCGTTCAAGGCCGCCAGATATCGCTGGATATTGCGATGGTGGCATGTGCTAGAAACAGGTCGAGCCCCTCCTTGCCAGCTTGTGAACAGTTGCCAATATCTGAGTAATAGTGAATCTCAACAGATACGAAGTAAATCATGACTGCGGCAGATGAGCTTACCTCTTGGTGACTTTTGGTGGCTGGTAGAGCGTCGTTTCTTACGCGTGACCATGGATGACTCGGTATTCGAGTTACGTCCAACCGCAAAAATCCAGCCCGAGTCGGGCTTTGAAGGACAGCTTGAACTGGCGTGAACAATAAAAGCCCGGGTGGCAGGCTGCAGGCTGCAGCTCGAGCAAGCTTCAGGCCTGGGACCTAGGCCAGCATCGATTTGGTCCCGAGGGACTCCCGACCAGGATTCGTGATTTTACGGAGATGGCCGGGACACAGGGACAAGCCTGACTACTAGGCACTTGCCAATGATCGGAGGGACTTGAGCAACCGGCGAATCACGATTCACAACCCATATTTTCTCCTTCAAAATCATGAATGTACCGCGGATCACTGTGCATCGCAATGAGCTCAAATTGTCGTGTAAGAGATTTACAAGTTTCACTAATAATATCTCGAGACTCGGGACTGTGAAAGGGACTCGGGAGTCGGGGAGTCTGGAGTCGGAACTCGTCGTGACTGGAGTCTGGACTCTGGACAGCAACTGGACAGAAGTTGGACATCAATGGCTTCTTAGCTGAGGGTCTAGACGGCCCACCTGCCCTTCACTGCCGTACAGCGTAGACACACAGCACCAAAGAGTGCCGAAGGGGTAGCCGAATCTGGCCGAATCAAGCCAATTTTGTCATACTAACCAACACTAACCAGCTATAGGCTGAAGCGCGACAGACAGTGCGTGCGAGTAGCCAGTCGAAGCGTGAGAACGCACCTAGTCTCAAGCGTGTGAATAAAAAAAGAGGTCTACTATGAACACGTTCACAAAACGGTGTCATATTCCCATGAAATGTATGGTATTCCACTAACCCGACGATATGACGACAACCAAAGACTTTTATCATCTAAACACATTCTCACCTTCAAGTCACAATGCTACACAATTAATAGGAACAATCTGCGAAGAAAAGGTTTGGGATGTCTTGGAGTCACCCTAAAGGTGGTCCACAATGCGGCGCAAATTATCTTGGGTTTTCCAGCGACTCACTAGCAAGTGGGTGGGAAGTGCTTTGGGCCCCTGTCATCGACGTTCTCTTGGACCCTTTAACAAAAATATGAATTCACTATCTCAAGACTAATATTAACATCAGAAAGTGCAGATCACTTTGGAGATGAACGGTGTTTGCAGCACTTTTACATGGATTTCACGTTTGACTTGCAAAATGTCAAATTTATATTTAAATCGTCAATTTAAGTGGACGGTGTCGTGCACAAGAGGTCGTGTGTAACTCAACTATAAAATCACAAATGATAGGAGTCTTTTTAGCAACCTTTGCTGCATCGACAATGTCAATATCATAGCCATGTTTGAAAGGTTCAATATACATACAATGAGAATAAAAAGAGCAAATACAGTAGTACTCTTATTGATGACTGTGTACTACTTCGGACGGGCACTCTAAAACTAAAAATTGGAAAAAGGACAAATATTGACGTCCGGAATGCTTCTATACCTTTGTTACGCCTTATGAGGGGCAGGGTGTGTGCTCATACAGGCTTTCAATGCTTCTGAACGCTTTGTCATGCCTTATTAGGGGAGGAGAAGTGGGTTCGTCAGACAGCTAATTAAACACATGTGGTGACTGTTAGACAGGGTGCTCGAGTTTGCCTATATAAGCACAAAGTATGACCTTCTTAGAGTAGCGTTTACAAAATTAGTAAACTTATGACTTTGCTAACTACAAACTAGGTCTTCAAGTGAAAGAAAATTGACCTGAGATAGGAAAAGTTGCTCTTCACCAGTCTACCAAGAGATCATGAAAACACAAGAAAGATAAAGCGTTACATTTACTTCAAATTTTGTAATTTACAACTTGTCATTAAGAACTTCTAAAAGATGATGCTAGAGGCATCCTTGGGGACTTTTATATTAAACTTAACTGGAACAAATGACACACACGTTGACCTTGAAACAGTGCAAGTCACAAAAACACCCGAATTAATCGACGTGAAAGCAATGAAAATCAATTCCATGTCAATGTAAAACGTATAGAACTAATCTTTATGATTTCTCTACCAAAAATTTCTTTGCTAAACGTGAACATCGTTTGCCACCAAGAGCTTAAGGATGACAAATGTGATTTTAGGCCAAAAAAAATCATTTCGCAGAAATCTACTTCTGAAAACAGTTTATGGTACTCAAGATTTATCAACTCAAAGCTTTCAAGAAATCCATTTGTTGTACTTTATGTACTCATCAATGACTTGTGCCTCACTATTTGATTGCCATAAGTCTTATTCTAAGAGACATAGGACTAAATCAAGGCAAGTGCGCAAGGGATGGACGATGAAGAAATTAGACAAATGTCGTTTACAACCATTATGACTTTTGCAATGGACTCAATTTCATTATTCTGTTATTGAGAACGTTATATAACATCAAAAATTACTTTGTGACTTGCTTGATCTCAAAGGTTGTCAAAAAACTACACTTATTCCACCCGACGACTTTACATTCTCAAATTCGCAAGTAATTTTCTATTGCATGCAACATTTTGTGCATCAATAAAAATAAATTGAAATTAAAACAAAAGGTATTCTCTTGTCGATTATCTTTCAGTTATCAGTCCCAGTGTTTGAAACTTGTCATATTATCAATAAACTCCGGATGTGGTTTTTGCTTTTTAACAAGTCATTTGTAATGGCCGACCATTCGATTACCATATAAGAATTGATCTTGAATGAAACATGCCACCGTTTAAATCAATGATTTCATGCGTTGCATTAAGACAATAATGTTTGTTAAATTAATCATGTGTGTTAATTGTATTTGTAGGAAGGTTTAAATGACGCGCTTAATGCAAAATTCATAAATTCCACCTATGGCGATGAAAGCTAATTCCACATCTGGGTGGAATTCTATATTACCCGTTAAATCACATTTTTAACCTCACTTTTGACATTTAGAGGCATAAAATAATCATTGAGAGTTTGAATCTATTTCACCATCACCTTCAAATAAAGGTCAAAATTTTGTGTATGCAACTTCAATGGAGCTGGTCAGTACATGCGAAGAGAGGTGGAAGGTGGAGTCATATTACAAAGAGACAAATTGATATAAATTCAGTGTCAGGTAGTAGGAGTATACTTGTAGTCTTATTCATGGCGATGTTCTTAATGTACTCTTAAGCAAGTTTGTTGCGAATGAATTCCTATGTCGTACATGAATGAGTTCCTATCTGACTAGGATTAGTGTCATGTGATAGGATTAAACTTGTAGTAATATTCCTTGCCATCGTGTATATTCTTGAAAGAGTTCGTACATGAATGAGTCCCCATTTAGACAAGGGATTCCTCATTCAAAAGTACAGATGCCGCAACGCCGGACCAGCCTCTGAAGTGGTTTCGAGAAGTTGCCTAATTTTTCCTTGAAATATATAGTTGCCTTCAACTTCTTCACTACCTCAATCAAAAAGTGGTTTGGGGCGAATCATGTACATAGGTATTTTGTAGCACATCGAACCCATGTTAGAAGTCATTCTCATTTAGAAACTTAGAGGCACATAAGATTGAGCTTCTATGAGTATAAATTCGTCCTCAAAAACATTGCACGGCCTTAGAATAATTACATCGTACTTCATTTGTCAGGTCAAAGTTGCCCACATTTTCTAGTTTTGTCCTGTAGTGATTTGAGTTATTATATATTAGTTTGCATATATTTTAATGTTTTCAAATATATTTGGAGTAGTTTTGTGTGGATTCAAGTGTGAATAGGTACTCTAGTGACTTGGTTCATGCCCTTTGAACCTTTTAAGGCATTTTTGAAGTTAGAGGAAAGACCTAGAAGAACTCCACGTGGCAAAAGTCAAATGTGCCATTTTAGGTCAAAAGGACATGTGTACATTATTCTAGAAATTGGTGGCAAGTTTTGGGATGTGTTGGGTGCCAACACATCAACATACACCTTCCTAGATATTACTCATGTAGCAATGTCGTGCGTTAGGAGATCGGGTGCGCCTTGTCGGCATAAGCAACACACAATAGTCAAGCAGGCTTTGCTGCAATGAAGTCTATAATACAAATGGCTTTATAGCCAAAAAGGGAGTCAAGCGTCAAATGTTTTAATTAAAGGATGTGTACTCTCCAGAGTGAGCACCTCAAGACTGTAATCTGGTAGGAAAACAACTAATGAAGTATGGCCCAAAAGATCACTGGAAGCACATCATGGTCTTCAGAGTAGTCCTATGGCAGGGGTTTAAGCGGTGACTTTGCTCACCACTTGTGAAGTTCTTCAAGTGACTGGAAGCCTGGAGGGCTTGCTCCTCACAAGAGAGTAACTATGTAGTGAAACAGATAGATAAAGTACTTAGTAAAACAGAATACTTTATCTATTCAAGACAAGGATCTTTGAACACAAGTGGTAGCTTCTTGAAAGAGAGATGGCTTCTTGAAAGTTAATATATTTCTGGATTTTGGCAAGTACAAGAGTGATTCTGGAATGTCTTTCTATGTTCTAGCTCTTGTTTATATACTTGCTACATAAGTAATTTCTAGGAAGGTGTATGTTGATGTGTTGGCACCCAACACATCCCAAAACTTGCCACCTCTTTCTAGAATAATGTACACATGTCCTTTTGACCTAAAAATGGCACATCTGACTTTTGCCACATGGAGTTCTTCTAGGTCTTTCCTCTAACTTCGAAAATGCCTTGGAAGGTTCAAAGGACATGAACCAAGTTACTAGAGTACCTATTCACACTTGACTCCACACAATACTACTCCAAATATCTTTGAAAACATTAAAATATATGCAAACAAATGTATAATAACTCAAATCACTACATCACCCCCCCCATAGAAAAAGCGACGTCTCGGCGCGTCAAGTCAGGTCGTACACATGTGGAGCAAACTAGTCAACAGTTTCAAGTCAGATGCCACACATGTGAAGAGGACTAGTCAAAGGCGCCAAGTCAGGTGCTACACATGTAAGGTAGACTAGGCAATGTCGTAGGTGGTGTGACCTTATTGGCTAGCCTACTCCTTAATGATAAAGAAACTTGTACAAGTTGGCCCAAAATCTGCCACGAATTCAAAAATTCATAGCGGCCACAGAATTGCTTCAAATCTAAAAATTTGAGTGCCAGACGGACCGCGTCGAAGAACTCTACCGGGTCACCAAATTTGAGAGCATTCTCATTTCTGGAGTGTCGTTGAGAGCTGAGAGGCAAGGCACTCCTCCAAATCTGTGCAGAAACTTCTGAAAATCATAAGTCCTCCTATGCTTCTCCAAATTCTGCAAACTAAGTCTCAAACTGGGCGCTGTAAGATGTTCTACCAGAGTCTTGAGTTTCAGAGCATTCCAAGTTCAGGGGAAGGCACAATGTCAGAAGGCATATTCTGTCCTAACAATGCCAGCAGCCTGACCCCCTTCTACTTAGAGCATCATATCTCTCTCACCAGTGCTCCAAATTGAGCAAACTTGGACTCTAAATGACCGACTACTTATGGACTACAGCCAGGTAAATTTTCAGAATTTATTATGAAGAGACCTTTCGCCAGTAGCAGTTTTAGTTTTCTGTCCAGAAACTGCAAGAAGAGAAGAGTGTCTAATGTCATTTTTTCCTCTTTGTGGTTCTTGCAGGCTGCCTCCAAGGGGTCTTCTGCTGCTTCTTGATGGTGGCAGGCTGCCTCCCTGAAGTCTTCGGGCTTTTAGTAGAGAGACTTGGGGCTGGTCCAAGATGGGGGTTGGCGGCATGGAAGCGCTTCAACTTTCTCTGAACTTTGTCAAGGTAGTGCGCCGCCACCCAACTATTCTCCGAATCTGGATATCCTTTCCACTTGATCAAGTATTGCTGCTGTCTCCTGAAATTTCTCATAGCCACTATGTCTTCCACTTCGTACTCCAAATGATCATCCACTATTGTTGGGGCTGGTGGGGTTGTCACACGTCCTGGGAACTTGTTGTCGGGTTGCACATATGGCTTGAAGAGGGAAGCGTGGAATACGGGGTCGATGTGCATAGTCTGGGGAAGTTCTAGCTTGAAAGCAACGGGGTTGACTTGCTGGATAATCTTGAAGGGTCCCAAATACTTGGGAGAGAACTTGCTGCCGGCAGGCCTGTTGTTCAGGGAAATGTTCTTGGATGATAGTAACACGTTGTCACCCACTCTGTACGTAATTTCTCTTCTGGATCTGTTCGCCACTCTTGCTTGAGCATCTTGCGCGTGTTGTAGAGCTTTCTTCGCTGCTGTAAGGGCTGCTTCTAATGTCTCCATAAAATCTGTGGCTGCAGGTACTTCATCATGGCCAGCCGTGAAGCTCAGTGGCGTGGTCGGATGGAAGCCATAGTTGAGGAAGAATGGGGACTCTTGGGTAGAGGCCTGCGTAGTGTTGTTGTAGGCAAACTCGAGGGGGGTCAAGTACATGTCCCAGTCTTGCTCGAGGGTAGACACGTAGGCCTTTAGAGAGGTCTTTAGGGTACGATTCATACGCTCGGTTTGCCCATCTGATTGTGGGTGGTAGGCAGTAGACATATCCAGCGATGTACCCAAGTTCTTGAAGAGATTTTTCCAGAAATGGCTTGTGAATCTTGGATCTCTATCTGACACAATTCTTGATGGTAGTCCATGGAGTCGGAAGATGTTGTCAAAGATGAGTCTTGCAAGTTGTGGTGCTGTAGCCTTAGTCGTCGTGGGAATAAAATGAGCCATCTTGGTAAGTCTGTCCACCACCGTGAGTATTGCATTATGGCCTCGAGGTGTCACGGGCAAGTCCACGATAAGGTCCATTGAGATGTCCGTCCATTGTCTTTCGGGGATTGGTAGTGGTTGGAGGAGTCCTCCCGCCTTTTGCGATGATGGCTTGATTCTTTGGCATGTGTCACAGCTCCTGCAGTACTCCTTGACTTGCTTAGACATGCCTGGCCAACAATAAGTCCTAGCTAGAACGCCCGTGGTCCTTAGGATTCCAAAGTGTCCTCCAAGAGGGTTGTCGTGTGCTTCTCGTAGAAGCAAGAGCCGGAGGTCTATGTCATTAGGAACACATCTCTGGCCCGTATCTTGCCTCACCCAATAATTGCCTTCTTGCTTCTTGCATGGGTCCAAGGCTGCTTCTCCGTTCTTGTAGTAAGGGTCTCTTTCATAGGCGGCTGAAAATCGAGCTTCCAGATCTGTCTTCAGGGATACCATCACTGCATTTAATTGCAGTCTTGAGAGGGGGTCAGCCGGGTTTGTCTTGCCGGGCTGGTACTGAATCGTGATGTTGTATTGTTGCAAGTATCCGCTCCATCTTGCTTGTCTCCTTGAGAGATACGGCTGCGTTTGGAGGTGCTTTAACGCCTCGTGGTCCGTGGTGACCAGTACTTTGCGTCCTTCAACGTAGCAGCGCCAAACCTTCAAGGCATGTACAATCGCCAATGCCTCTCGCTCCGTGGTTGTATAATTTTGCTCGGCTGGATTTAGCTTCCTTGACTCGTAGGCGATGGGCTGCAGTCCCTTGCCTTGGTCTTGAAGCAGGATTGCTCCTATTGCATAGGAAGATGCATCGGTGATGACGTGGAAGGGCCAATCTGGGTTTGGACTTGGGAGTGTGAGCACCGGGGATGTGGTCAATCTTCGCTTTAACTCTTGAAATGCCTCTTCCTCTTTCTCGGTCCATGTATATAGCCTGTCCTTCTTGAGTAGATCTGTCAGGGGGGCTGCTATGTGCGAGAAGCCTTGGATGAATTTTCTGTACCAATTGGCAAATCCCAAGAATGACTGGAGTTCTTTCTTGGTCGTGGGGGTTGGCCATTCCTCCACCACCGTGGTCTTCTTGGGGTCCATCTTGATGCCATCAGCAGTCACGTGGAGACCTAGGAACTCCACTTCTTGTTTGGCAAACTCGCACTTTGACTCCTTCGCAAATAGCTTGTTTTGCTTCAATACTTCAAGGACTTCTTTCAAGTGTCTCGCATGCTCTTCAAGGGTCTTGCTGTAGATAAGGATGTCATCGATGAATACCACCACAAATCTGTCCAACATGGGCTGAAATATGGTGTTCATCATAGTCATGAAAGTTGCTGGCGCGTTGGTGAGTCCAAATGGCAGGACCATGAACTCAAAATGTCCATATCTTGTCCTGAATGCCGTCTTCTCTATGTCCGGTTCTGCGATGCGAATCTGGTGGTAGCCGCTCCGTAAGTCAATCTTCGTGAAGTACTTGGCTCCAACCAGCCGGTCCATGAGCTCATCCATGCGCGGCAGCGGGTATCGATTCTTGATGGTGATCTTGTTGAGGGCGCGATAGTCCACACACATCCTCAAGGTACCATCTTTCTTCTTGACAAATAGCACCGGGGCTCCAAATGGCGACTTGCTAGGTCGAATGAAGCCATGCTCCAGTAGCTCCTTGATTTGCTTCTTGACTTCGTCTAGCTCCGTGTATGACATTTTGAACGTAGGCCGAGAGATGGGCTTGCTTCCGGGCTCCAACTCTATCTTGTGGTCTACGAATCTTTTGGGGGGTAGGCCCTTGGGCAATTCCGGGGAGAACACTTCTTTGTAGTCCTCTAAGACTTCTTGTATCTCCTTGGGAACGGGGCTGCCTTCTTGACTCTCGATGTCTTTCTTGATGTCTTTTGGCGTGATCAAGGCCAAAAGAAGCTCGTGTCCCTTCCTCACAAGTCTCTTGAGTTGGAGGGCGGACAATAGTATCTCGTGTGCCGGCTTCTGGATGTCTTGGGTCTGGATATTCTGGATTGCGCGCAAAATACAGATTCTTGAAGTGATGTCATTCTTGATCTTGATAGTACCGGTCCTCCAATCAACTTGGGGGTTGTGCTTGGTCAACCAAGGCGTCCCTAGGATGACGTCGTACTTGCCCAATTGCATGGGGGAGAACACTACTCTATCCTTGAAGGACTTGATAGAGAGTGCCAAGGGGTACGTCTTCTTGGAAGGGGTAGTATAGGAGAATCCATCGGGCATCATAATCTCCTCGTCGTGGTCAAGAGTTCGCATAGTAATACCGTGCTTGGTGGCAAAATCTGCAGCAATGAAGTTGCCTTGAGCTCCGCTATCCACCAAGATGTGGACCTTCTCTCCTCCAAGGTAACCTCTCAAACTCATTGGGGCTGGAACGTCGTCTTCAACGGGGGTCTCCACCTCACTTGGCGTGTTGCCTTCTCGTGAAGTGGGTCTTGGGGTGGTAGGCTCCTGGCCTACCGGCGCTGTCCGTTTTTTGACAACTTTTTGGGGCATGAAAGTGCACGATGGCCCTTTTCCTTGCAATAAAAGCATAGTCCAGCCGTCATGAGAGCTTCTTTTTCAGCCGGGGAGAGTCTTGCTTTCACTCCTTGCTGGTTTCTTGCATCATAAGTGTCATTGGAGGGTCTTCCACTCTTCCGGGCAGCCGCGGGGTCCCTTTTAATAACTCCGATTTCCATGGGTGTGGGTCCAGATTCGGATGTGGAAGGGGCTGCGTACACCCGCGTCGTCGGTACCCGTGAAGATGAAGGCACGGAGTGCTTGAAATCCAAGGTATCCACCTTTTGGGCCACTTCAATGATCTTTGAGAAGTCCGTCAAGTCGCGTAACTCCACTTCCTTTGCCACCTTGGGTTTGAGGCCAAAGATGTAGCGGTCAATCTTCTCCTCGAGAGACATGTTGGGGATCTCAAGAGTGAGGGCGTGAAATCTGGATGTATACTCTTGAACGGACGTCGTTTGCTTGAGATGGTGGAGCTTTCCTCGGGCAATCTTCTCCGCATTGATGGGCATGAATTGCTTCTTGAGGGCCTCACGAAAATCTGCCCATCTTGCATATGATGGTGGGGGCTCTTGGCCGAGCATGGGGTGCGCCATAGCTTGATATATAGCCGCTTGATAGTTACGCCACCATGATGTTGCTGCTCCTCTAAGTAAGGTAACGGCAAAGGGAACGTAGTCCTCCTCGGGTACTTCAAGGAATGCGAGGTACGTCTCCACTTGGTAGAGCCATAAATTCAGGTTGGCACCTTTCCCGGGGTTGAAAGTGTCGGGTTTGCCGGGCTTGATGAGTTTCCTTGCTCTCGTTGGCTCTTGTGGAGGCGCTTGAGCCGGGGCTGGATTTTGAGCATTGCTCGCAATAGGGGCAACCATGGCAGCCATAGCTTCTCTTGACGCTTGCACGGTTGCTTCATAGGTGGCCAAGCCCACTTGGTTGTGGACGGTCATTAGGAAGGCTGCCCACTCATTTGCGGGAACTCCTTGTGGTGGGGTCAACTTTGCTATAGCGGCTGCCACGGGATTTGACGGTGCTCCTCCTTGTGGTGCTTCTTGTTGTTGGAGATTTCCTTGAGTAGGCTCTCCCATCGACGCTGGAGGAGGGTGTGCTCCTCCTTGTGGTGCTTCTTGTTGTTGCAGATTTTCTTGAGTGGGCTCTCCCATCGGCGCTGGAGGAGGGTGTCTTGGAGAGGAAGGGCTTCCTTCGAAAGCTTGCTGTTGGTCTTGAGGATCGGCCATCTTCTTGTGCTACCAAAGTGCCTAGCTCCGATACCACTGTAGTGAAACAGATAGATAAAGTACTTAGTAAAACAGAATACTTTATCTATTCAAGACAAGGATCTTTGAACACAAGTGGTAGCTTCTTGAAAGAGAGATGGCTTCTTGAAAGTTAATATATTTCTGGATTTTGGCAAGTACAAGAGTGATTCTGGAATGTCTTTCTATGTTCTAGCTCTTGTTTATATACTTGCTACATAAGTAATTTCTAGGAAGGTGTATGTTGATGTGTTGGCACCCAACACATCCCAAAACTTGCCACCTCTTTCTAGAATAATGTACACATGTCCTTTTGACCTAAAAATGGCACATCTGACTTTTGCCACATGGAGTTCTTCTAGGTCTTTCCTCTAACTTCGAAAATGCCTTGGAAGGTTCAAAGGACATGAACCAAGTTACTAGAGTACCTATTCACACTTGACTCCACACAATACTACTCCAAATATATTTGAAAACATTAAAATATATGCAAACTAATGTATAATAACTCAGATCACTACAAACTAAGTGGTCCTGAAAACACAAGAGATAAAAATGTAAGCTTTACTGATAATCTCTGTTACTTACACCTGGCATAATGAACTTCTAAAAGATGTCTCTTCTAGGGACATCTCTAGTATTTATACTCCTGGAAATCCGGCAGGGTACGCGGCGGATCCAATGCATGTAGTCCCTCTAGGAGGCTCTCCTATGTCCACTAATGTGTACAAGGCATGTACTAGCACTCCTATAGGCTAAGCATAACTCAAACCAATCAAAGCAAGGTGCGTAGGACATGCTACATGTCCCTCATTGGCCGAGCTTACCTTGGGTGGTTCTACCTAGATAGCGCCTCAAATGTGGATGTGAAAATTGAGGAAGCTTCCTCTAGGAGTAAGTGATGCAGTCACCAAGTTATAGCCTCAATGATGCATATATACTATGGAAATGCAAAGCTTATGTAGGCTAAGGGGCTCGCGGATTTGTGCGCACAAGCTAGGGGTTTTAGGGGGTCACAAATAGGCAAGAATGTGCACATTGAAACACAAATTGCTCTTTGGTGAGGATCCGCTAGGGGCCGGTAGGTGACGCGGACTAGATCGCTCATATCTCGCGCGATACATGACCAAATGACGCGAACCCGGTGCCATTCGGAAGGTGACTTGACGCGCTACACTTTGGTGACTTGGAAATTGAGAAAAGGTCAACGTATGGATGCGTAAAGTCTATGCAAGGTCAGCCTTCCTAGGTTGATGGTTCACACATGTGGAGCTCGGTTTCGTGCGGCAACCTCGACTCAATAAATCATGACAGCTGTCGTGCGTTAGGAGATCGGGTGCGCCTTGTTGGCATAAGCAACACACAATAGACAAGCAGGCTTTGCTGCAATGAAGTCTATAATACAAATGGCTATATGCCAAAAAGGGAGTCAAGCGTCAAATGTTTTAATTTCCCCCCCAGCTCTCAGCCTCTAGCTGATGGGCTGTGTACGCTGCCTAAGGCTAGCTCAGTGCAGTCTTCGCAGAACC
>WELA01006783.1:4311-35005 GCA_009602735.1 Mesotaenium endlicherianum
AAAACTTCCAAAATTCATAACTATCTCAATACTTGTCCAAATGACTTAAAGTAAAGGCCAAAGTTCTTCTAAAATCACACTCTATGCATATAAAATACTAGAAAGAAACAAACTACACTTTCATAACCTTACAAGCGCACTGTCGAGGAACTCATGGCATCAAAGGCCAATGTTCAGAACCCACCTCCTGCTGTACAACTCCATGTACCCCTAGGTCAAATACGTGACCGGCTGAATACGGCAGGAATTGCTGCTGCAGGGGCGAGAGGGACTGTTGAGGACACTACTCAGCGAGTAGATGCCAATGCTGCTGCTGCATTTGCTAATCTACCACCCCAAAGTGTAGACTTGGGAGCATTGTTCGTTCAGATGCAGTCGCAAATGGCGACCATGTATCAGTCCCAGCAGGAGGACAAAAGAATCATAATGTCCCTACTCCGGGACAGAGACCAACTGGGGTCTCACACCACTAGTGGTGGTGGCCGAGGGCCTAGTAAGCCCAAGCCGAAACCTCCCCAGGACTATGATCCTGAGGGAAACAGAAAATATTACCTGATCAAGTTTCTCGCGGATGTTGAGCAGTGGCTGGAGAACTACCCAGAACTGCAAGATTACGAGAAGGTCAGGCACACCGGTGCGCTACTGAAAGGCAGTGCCGCAGACTGGTGGCTTTACTGGAAGGAAGAGCGTAAGGCTCGGCAACTCGGTGACCCTACGTGGGTAGAGTTTGTCGAGAAGTTGCATGAGAAGTTTGATGTCATCAACCAGCAGGAGAAAGCTATCTATGCGATGATCTCCCTGACACTGAAGCAGACCACTTCAGTTGCTGAGTTTGCTCAAAAGTTCCAAGAGAACATGATGAAGCAGCCTGATTTGCCAGAACGGTATAGGATAGCATACTTCAGGTATGGCTTGAAATCCGAGGTCTCTGGTCATTTTGCTGAGAAAAAGTATGAGAAACTGGCTGACTTGATCCAGGATGCTGACGCCTGGGATCAGCAGCAGTTCAATCACAAGCGCCAGAGTAACGCTTTGGTGTCCAAGATTGTCAAAAAGCCCCACGATTCCTACAATGCAATTGAAGGAGACCAGGCTGAGGATAATCTGGGTGATGAATATGAGTATGAGTACAATGCTATTCAGTCTAGAGGTAGAGGTGGTCCCTCTCGAGGTGGCTATGGAAGGGGTGGTGGTAGGACTAAGCCGAGACCAGCCTCAGCAAAATCCACTTGCTACCATTGTCAGCAGAAGGGTCACTACAGAGAACAGTGCCCAGTCAAGCACCTGCCAAAGGTCGAGAGAAAAGACCAGCCTTTAAAAGACAGCAACAGTCAGTAATCCAGTCTACTGACTGTGAGGATGCTAGAGATAGTGAGTCGTCACTAGCTGCCCTCGTAGCAGGTATTATGGGTCCTGCTGAACTGGATTCACTATGCATGCCTGACAACCAGATAAAGGAGACCATCAGCAATATAGACGTCCAGAGAGTGCACACTCTGGATGCTCTTGTTCCACCTGATGTCCAACATTTCTTTGCTACGTCAGGAGAACAATGCGAAAGTCAGGAAAAGACAGTCCCCCCTATCCTACTGCATTGCATGATTGCAGGTAGGAAGGTGAGGGCATTTGTTGACGGAGGGGCGTCACATACTTTTATCCACAAGGACTTAGTTAAGCGGCTAAGGCTGCCTACTGTCACCCAAGGGAATAGAAAAATATTCCTTGGAGATGCCTCAAGTATCCCGGGAGGAGTTATAACCAAGCCTATTGAGGTCCAGTTAGGTTCTGGCATTGCAGTTCTAACTGAAACGCTTACATTTGAGGTACTCAACACTGGCTTTTATGATCTCGTGCTAGGCAGGTCCTGGCTTAATAGACATCAAGCTGAAGTGTGTTGGAGCAGAGGTACAGTTAAAGTGAGAGGAGCCAGTGATGGGCAGACTGACTTGGCACCCACCAGTGCTCTTCCTCTTGTCCTGTGTGGATGGCAAATGAAGGAAAAGAAGAGGCTTCCAGAAGGATGCAAGTTGCTGAATGCAATGGAGTTCGTCAAAAGCTGGAACCAGAAGGAAGACAGAATGTTCTGTCTGCTGCTAAGAGAGGTACCTCCTCAACCTGAAGAAGTGGTTGAGAAAAAGGTAAGCCCTCCGGAGCACCCTACTGCTGCAAAAATTGTTGCTCAGTACACTGATGTGTTTAACATGCCTCCAGGACTACCCCCTAAAAGGGAAGTAGATCATAGGATTGATCTATTACCTGGTAGCCAGCCACCCTGGCAACGCACTTATGGCTTGTCTTATTTGGAGAGCGAGGAGTTGAAAACACAGATTGCAGAGCTGGAGGAAAATGGTTACATTTCTCCCAGTAAATCACCGTACGGCGCACCTATCCTATTTGTTAAGAAAAAGGATGGCAGTATGCGGATGTGTGTGGATTACAGAGCCCTGAACAGAATTACAGTAAAGAACAAGTATGCTTTACCCAGAATCGAGGACTTGCTTGATACCCTGTCTGGCGCTAAGGTGTTCAGTAAGATAGATCTCAAGAGTGGTTATCATCAAATCAGAATTGCTGAGGGGGATGAACACAAGACTGCTTTCCGCACACGTTATGGACACTATGAGTTCAACGTGATGCCATTTGGACTGACTAATGCTCCTGCTACCTTTATGGGTGCTATGAATGACATTTTCAGACCTTATTTGGATAAGTTTGTGCAAGTTTTCCTGGATGATATTTTAATTTTCTCTAAAGATGAAGCTCAGCACACTGAACACTTAAAGAAAGTGCTGGACACTCTGCGGAAAAATCACTTGTATGCTAAAATGAGCAAGTGTGATTTCTTTAAGGAAAGTATTGAATTCTTAGGCCACGTTGTCAGTAAAGAGGGCATCAGTGTGGATCCTAAGAAAGTCCAGACCATAAGGGACTGGCCAGTACCACAGTCTGTCTCTGAAGTTAGATCCTTCCTCGGGTTGGCTAACTACTATAGGAGATTTATTGAGAATTATTCCACAAAGGCCAGTAAACTGACTGACCTTACTAAGAAAGACATCGGGTATGTGTGGGGGGAAGAGCAGCAGGCTGCCTTCCAGACCCTTAAAGATGCCCTTTGTTCTGCCCCAGTGCTAGCCGTGTATGACCCCAGCAAACCGGTGCAGGTGGTTACTGATGCCTCTGATTTTGCCATGGGTGCTATTTTGTTGCAGCCTGCTGACAAAACCACAAAGGATGGTAAGGTACGGCAGGAGTGGCATCCTGTGTTGTATGAGTCTATGAAATTTAATCCAGCGGAGATTAATTACTCAGTGCATGATAAAGAGCTGCTAGCTATCATTCATGTACTCAAACAGTGGAGAGCATACTTACATGGTAAAGCTTTTAAGGTGATTACAGATCATCTAGCTCTGACCCACTTTCAGAAGAAGTCCAAGCTGTCGAGGAGGGAGAACCGCTGGAGCCAGATGCTGGAGCAGTTCCAAGTCCAGATCGACTACAAACCAGGGAAGTTGAATCCTGCTGATGCACTCTCTAGAAGACCTGACTTGCAAGAAAGGAACTTTAGTCAGCATGCTGTAGATAAAGTCCTGTGTGCACTCACTTCACTAAAGGTGAAAAAGTCCTTCCTTGAACAACTTAGGAAAGCCTACCTTTCTGACCCAACATTTGAGCCCAGCCCCACTACTGGTGTGTGTCGTGCTACTGCACTCGGGTATAAGCTCAAGGGAGGGGTCTGGGTGACTGAAACCACTTCAGGCAGGCTGAAGCTGGTCATTCCTAATAACTTGGAAATAAGGTCTCTCTTACTGAGTCAAGCTCATGACAGTCTCCTGGGTGGACATTTGGGGCAGGCCAAAACTGTTGGCAAACTGGCAAAACATTATCATTGGGAGGGGTTACCCCGGGAGGTCTTGAAATATGTCAAGTCCTGTGACCAGTGTCAGAGAAATAAGTCTCGGCACACACCACCCGGAGGTCTCTTGCAACCGCTACCCATCCCAGCGGGACGCTGGGAAACTATATCCATGGACTGGGTGGTCTCACTACCAAGAACTGCCAACGGGCATGATTCAATACTGGTAGTCGTGGATAAACTGACAAAAATGGTCATTTTTATCCCCACAACTGTCAAAGTGACTGCACTCGAAACAGCGAGACAGTTTTACAACCATGTAGTCTGCCAACATGGGCTAACTTCTAATATCATCTCAGACAGAGACTCAAAATTCACCTCTAAGTTCTGGAGAGCTTTAATGGGGTTAATGGGAGTCAAACAGCTGCTCAGCACAGCAAACCATCCTCAGACTGATGCGCAGACTGAAAGAACTAATCGAGTTCTGCAGGAGGTGCTGAGAGCATATATTAATTAAAAACAAGATAATTGGGATGACCTGTTGCCTCAAATTCAGTTTGCGGTCAACAGTGCGATGCACGCGTCAACGGGCAAGACTCCTTTTGAACTCAGCCTGGGTAGAGTTCCTAAGTCTCCTTCAGATGTACTAGGGGAGTCTTTAACTTGCCCTGAAGGGATTGACAACCCGATCTCCCTCCAGTTAACTCAGGAGTTTGCTGACACCCTGTCAGTCCAACGAAACCTGCACAGGGCCCAAGAAAACCAACAAAAATACGCTAATCAACACCGTCGAGAACTGACATTTTCCAAGGGGGATTTAGTCAAACTGCATTCTCAGCACCTGTACCTCCCTGGTGTGGTCAAGAAAAAGCTTGGTCCTGTTTGGGTCGGTCCNGGTCCTGTTTGGGTCGGTCCATATTCGGTGGTACGTCGTATCGGCCAGAATGCTTACAAATTGAACATGTCAGCTGAATACAAGGGTCACCCGATCTTTAATGTCTCCTTCCTGGAACCATACATCAACGGTGATACAATGTTCACAGGTCGGTTACCTGTCCAACCGGGACCGGTCCCCGCTGTCCTGGACGGCGACCCTGAGGAATATGAGGTCGATGAGATTTTAGACGCTCGCTCGGTCCGTCGATCGTCTAAATATATCATGAAATACCTCATTCGATGGAAGGGTTACGATGCCTCTGGGGACACTTGGGAATTTAAGGACCACTTACCCAATGCCAAAGGGGCGTTGAAACGGTTCCACCTTCGGGCCGCTAGAGCCCCTTCATAACTGTCATTTCAATTGACACGGGAAGGTGACAGGCGGTCCTGTCTCCATTTAAGTTGGAGGGGAAAATATATGACAGTTAGTGAGCGAGAGCGATAAAGGAACAGTTACGTGCATCCTAAATGTCAGCATAGTGACAGAGGGGACAGCCTGGCCCACATAAAGCACCTTGAGCTGAAGAAAAAAGGGCCTCGCACAACACTACACCACTTAACTCACCCTACAACAGAATCATACGTTTATGTTTAGCGCATCGCAACTACGTCAACGTTTAGCAATCAACCTGTAAGGTAAACAGCATCGAATCCACTATACTAATACTAACATACTTCTTGCAATCCCTATGACAAAGGTCCATACCCTACTAACTTGTGCCCTGGTTACATGCACAGGATGGCGCCCACCACACAAAAGGAGGATAGAAAGCGCAAGGCGGAAGAAGCCAGGAGGACAATGGAGCAATACCAGAAGGAGCTGGCGGCGACGTCCCTCACCAGGAGAGAACAAGAAAGGGTCCGCAAACAACAAGAGGCGGCAGAAGAGGCACAGAGGAAGAAGGATCAGGAAGCGGAAAACCTCAGGAAGGCTGAGGAGGAGAGACAGAAGAAACAGCAAGAAGAAGCGGCAGCGGCAGAAGAGGAGAAAAGAAAAAAGATTGAAGCGGACAGACAGAAGAGCTTGGCCACTTACAGGTATACTGTGGTGGGTGGCCAAAACTTCGATAACCTGAAGGAAGCATTGCTGGCAGCCCAGGAGATCAACAGGCTGGAACAGACAACACTGCTACAGAAGGAAGGAGCTACAGCACTGGACAGGTACATCGAGACACACACCGGCGTGGTCCTTTACGAAGATTATGCTAAGATGGTGGGCTATACAGCAGAGCAGGCCCGGTATCTCGCAGATGATTCAGAGGACAAGCCGGTCCCCATACCGGGAATAGTGGGAGATCAGAGACTCATCCGGATGGTGAGCATGCGGCCCGATAGCTTTAAGGATACGGTATTCTACCTCACACTCCTGCCAGCTTACAATGAAGTTGAGAGAAGGAGCTGGGAGTACTTGGCCAGGGAAGCAGGACAGCAGATGTTCTCTCCCCACTGGTTCCCGTGTAAACTGAGGAAGGCTGAGCACGGACCCCAGTACTACCAGCAGCCAACAGACTGGAGGTGGATGACCGTCACAAATAAGAAGCAGGAGTGTGACCGAGCCCAACCGGATGACTTCCACTATGGCCTAGACGGCTATCTCATCCTACCACCTCACATTGCCCCTTGGGACCCCAGGCTGAATGGATGCCTGAGCAATATGAATGCAGAGACCAAGGAACATAGGAGGAGGGGAAGAGACTACTTCTCTAAGGGAAAGCATGCCTTTGTCAAATGGGCAAAGAATGCAGGCCGGATAGATATCAGTAGGCTGAAGGCCAAGCAACCTCCAGCGCGCCCTAAGAAAGGGAGGTCGGTAGACTACTCCATGTCTACTAGGGAGCAGGACGACTTAGTGGACGAGACCCCTACTCTCTCCGAGGAGGAGGATGAGGAGGATGAGGAAGAAGAACAAGGCAGAGGAGAAGCATCAGCAGCAGGTACTCAGGATACCCAGGGACAGGCAGTGGCACTTCCTAAAGAACCACGATCAGGTGTGTGGAATGTGATCCCCGTTATGGCGACAACTGGACCCCGCGCTCGCTCCCCCAGCCCACCTGCCCAAGCAGGGGAAGAAGCTGATCTGACTGTACTGGGCAGCAGACACAGACAGAAATCCCCAGAGGACAGGGGTGCCAGAAGAGGGACACGCGGGTGGGCCAGAGGTATGCCAGCCTCCCCCTCCGCTCAGGGGCATGTACCTCTAGCCAATGTATTTCAGCATCCTACTGGAATGCCTGTCTATGTGGGCATCAACACCCAAGTGGTTGAAGAGCAGGCTACCATCCTTCGTTCTCCTCGAGGTCCAACTTTAGAGCAAACCGGGTTCTTTAGAAGGCCAGCTGACAGACCTAGAGGGCTGTCCAGATCTAGGTCCAGATCTCCGTCCCCTGATCCTGAAGCCCCAGGAACCACCCCTTAAGGTGACAGGCTGAAAAGATAGTCAGTAAGGGAGGCTGGTCAGGGTCAGTTTCTTTATTTAAAGCTTTTGCAGTTTAATGTTGTCGAGGCGACAACAAGTTAAGTTGGAGGGATTGTAATGAATCAGTATATTAGTGGATATAATATTCATTTAAATATAATAGTTAATTAAGTTCAGCCTGCTGAACTTTAGTTAATAATCAGTCTGCTGGACTTTACATAATTATCAGTTTAATGACTCGGCCAAAAGCAGCAGGCTGAAGTCAACTTAAGTCAGCTTGCTGACACATTCTTTGACAGCCAGCTGACTTCCGTACTCGGTAGCAGCGAACTGCCTTGATATGCATCTAAGTGCGATATGCTAGATGAATGGCCAGATGACATCCCTATGATGGATGGCTATTCGGGATGATGGGAGATGGCGGTGGATTTGGTTAACCGAGGTCCTACCAACGTGGTTAACTCCCGGGTAGGCGGTGCCATCGCACTGACCGTTGAACAGTAAACTCATTCCATGTACATATGCTAGGCATTGCTCTCGAGTTCGGCATTCGAAAACGAGGCCAACTCTCCTGTACAGCTTACTGAGAGTGATCTGAATCCAAGGCGAGAAGCCATTGATACGCACTGTCTTCTAACCTTGCTTATGTATGAGTTTACTGATTTGCATTATTGATGCGAGTTTACTCGCATTTGACTTACGAGTATTATTCACTGCTAGTGTATTGTCCTTTGCCGTTGAACCAGTTAACGGAAATTGCCATCAAGATTACTTGCTGATATAAAGATCTTTATTAATTGTTAATCGCTTATTTGGTAAGTCGATTTATTTCAAGAAGGCTCAACAACTCGGTGACCCTACTTAGGTAGAGTTTGTGAAGAAACTGCATGAGAAGTTTGATGTCATCAATTAGCAGGATAAAGCTATCTATGCCATGATCTCCCTGACACTGAATCAGAGCACTTCAGTTGCTAAGTTTGCTCAAAAGTTTCACGAGAATATGATGAAGCAGATAGACTTGCCAGAGCGGTATAGGATAGCATACTTCAGGTATGGCTTGAAGTCCGAAGTCTTTGGTCATTTAACTGAAAAGAAGTATGAGAAATTGGCTGACTTTATCCAGGACGCTGATGCCTTGGATCAGCAGCAGTTCAATCACAAGCGCCAGAGTAATGCTTTGGTGTCTAAAATTGTCAAAAAGCCCCACGGTTCCACAATGCAATTGAAGGAGACCAGGCTGAGGATGATCAGGGTGATGAGTATGAGTATGAGTACAATGCTATACCGTCTAGAGTGAGAGGCGGTCACTCTCGAGGTGGCTATGGAAGAGGTGGCGGTAGGATTAAGCCGAGACCAGCCTCAGCAAAATCTGCTTCCATTGCCAGCAGACGGGTCACTTCAGAGAGCAGTGTCCAAACAAGCACCTCCCAAAGGTCGAGAGAAAGGACCAGCCTTTAAAAGACAGCAACACTCATTAATCCAGTCTACTGACTGTGAGGATGCCAGAGATAGTGAGTCGTCACTAGCTGCTCTCGTAGCATGTATTATGGGTCCTGCTGAACTGGATTCACTATGCATGCCTAACAAACAGATAGAGGAGACCATCAGCAATATAGACCTCTAGAGAGTGCACACTCTGGATGATCTTGTTCCACCTGATGTCCAACATTTCTTTGCTAAGTCAGGAGAACAATGCGAAAGTCAGGATAAGTCAGTCTTCCCTATCCTACTGCATTGCATGATTGCAGGTAGAAAGGTGAGGGCATTTGTTGACAGAGGGACGTCACATACTTTCATCCATAAGGACTTAGTTAAGCGGCTAAGGCTGTCTACCGTCACCCAGGAGAATAGAAAAATATTCCTTGGAGATACCTCAAGTATCCCGGGAGGAATAAGAACCAAGCCTATTGAGGTCCAGTTAGGTTCTGGCATTGCAGTTCTAATTGAAACGCTTACATTTGAGGTACTTAACACTGGATTTTATGATCTTGTGCTAGGCGAGTCCTGGCTTAATAGACATCGAGCTGAAGTGTGTTGGAGCAGAGGTACAATTAAAATTAGAGGAGCCAGTGATGGGCAGACTAACTTGGCACCCACCAGTGCTCTTCCTCTTGTCCTGTTTGGATGGCAAAAGAAGGAGAAGAAGAGGGTCATGATTTATTATGTTGTGGTTGACGTACAAAACCAAGCTCTACATGTGTGACCCATCAACCTAGGAAGACCAACTTTGCATTGACTTTATGCATCCATATGTTGACCTTCTCTAGATTTCCGAGTCACCAAAGTGTAGTGCGTCAAAGCATCTTCCGAATGGCACCGGTTTCGCGTCATTTGGTTATTCATCGAGCGAGATAGACGCAATCTACTCCGCACTCCTTTCGGCACCTAGCGGAACCACACCAAATGGCCAACTTGTGACTCCATACACCCAAAGGTGACAATGTTGACTATTCGTGACCCCAAGGACCCCTAGCTTTGTGCGCACAACTCCGCGAGCCCTTTTGACTACATAAGTCTTGCATTTCCATAGTATAAGTGCATCGTTGAGGCTATAACTTGGTGACTGCATCACCTACTCCTAGAGGAAGCTTCCTCAAGTTCCAGATTCACTTTTGAGGCGCTATCTAGGTAGAACTACCCAAGGTAAGCTACACCAATGAGAGACACTTAGCATATTTTACGTGCTTTGCTTTGATTGGTTTGAGTTATGCTTAGCCTATAGGAGTGCTAGTACATGCCTTGTACACATTTGTGGACAAAGGAGAGCCTCCTAGAGTGACTACATGCATTGGATCCGCCGCACACGACGTCGGGTTTCCAGGAGTATAAGTGCTAGAGTTGTCCCTAGAGGAACATCTTTTTAGAAGTCCCATTATGCCAGTTGGAAGTCACAGAGATCATCAGTAAAGCTTACACTTTTATCTCTTGTGTTTTCAGGACCACTTAGTCTCTCTCTTGTGAAGAGCAAGCCTTGCTGGCTTCCAGTCACTAGAAGAACTTCACAAGTGGTGAGCAAAGTCACAGCTTATACCCCCTGCCATAGACTACTCTTGAAGATCATGATGTGCTTCCAATGATCTTTTGGGCCAGACTTCATTAATTATTTTCCTACCAAATTACAGTCTTGGTGTGCTCACTCTGGAGAGTACACACTCCTTACTTCTAAAAAGATATCTCTTTGCCTGCACGTAATTAGAATCTTCAGCGTATGCCTACTCGTAGTGGGCGTGCTTACCAGCCTTACTACGAAGGGGTTAGTGGGAAAGACTCAGACCCCGATCTCACTACTGTCACTGAACCATCTGAAGGGGAGCAGCCGGCACTCGTGCTTCCTGTGATTGTCCCTGAGCCGTCTTCCCAATGGGCTCACCACAATTCCTGGTTTCCCATGGCAGGTGACCACGAGGTCAAGGCTGACAGGTCCTCCCTCTTCCGCTTCAGCGGCAGACCAGGAACCTGTGATCTGGACGACACAATCTCAGAGTTCGAGGCTGAGTTCGTGATCGCGAGGCTTAAGACGCCCGCGCTCACTAAGCACGACGTGTTCTATACGCTCATGCGCTATCTCCTCTACGAGGCCCGTGACACATTCTGTGAGAAGGGTGACGAGATCTACGCACGCTCAGAACATGTGGGGGAACCCCCAGTGGAGACCCTCCTCGCTGATCCGGTCAAGGCCTTCTGGGACGTCCTCAGGAAGGAGTTCCAGGCCGCAACCAAAGAGATGGTGTACGAGCTGCACCATTTCTTCCGCCGCAAGAACGAGACGATCCGCATGATGTACCGCCGCTTGACGCACCTTCGCCGAGACGTTGGCACCGTCACTAACCGGGAGGCAGCGGAGATCTTCTTGCGCGCCGTAGAGCCACGTTTGAGGGAGCGAGCCATGGCTCCTCTCATCTACCACATTGGCTCCGAGTACTCGCTGGAGGACGCTTACCTCTCAGTTAAGAAGCAGAGCTTGGCGGCCAACATGAGCAACGGTGTAGACCTCGCATCCACGGGCGTACGCCAGGATTCTTTGGTGCTGCCATCCATGACGATGCGCCTAGCTCCGACTCGCCAGCCCCAGCAGCAGGAGCAGCCCCAGCGCTCTCAGCTGTCCCAGCAAACCCAGCAGCGCGGGGCTCCGCGTGGCCGCGTTTCCATGACCGCAACGACGAGCGACCCCCGTTGGTCTTGCGGGAAGACGGGCCACTCTCGCCAGAATTGCACTATTGCGCAGAATGGTATGAGTTATTCACATGTGCGAGTTCATCTAAATGAAGGTTTGTCAATAGAATGCAAGTTTACTGACTTTGTCGAAAAGGTCAGCAGGATGACTTTTGTATCAGAGTATAGTTTGCTAGGATAACCTGTATATATGTAGGACATCATATCAGTACCTTGATACGGAGTAAGCTCGTATAAGAATAGTCAGTATACTTGGACCCATTGCGCTGAGGATAAATGTAAGGTCATAGGTTTATTAAGTGCATTTTTTTAGTATCATGAAAGTATGTTTTGATTGTATAGTAGTGTAGAGTGCATTTTTGTGGTCATTTTGATATAAAGTTCATCGAATTTGGTCAAGTATTGAGAGAGTTATGGATTTCCGAAGTTTAATTAGTTTTGAGGTCGGTTGACGACTGTCCTTAATTCGCGGTGAGCGCGACCGTCGGATTGACCGACAGCGTCGAGCGATCTGGCCCGTTAGAATGAACTCGAACCTTCACGTAAGTTCGGCTGACGCGGAGTGCCGACTAGGTCGATTTACCTAGAAGTTTCGGTTTAGCCTAGCGCGTCTAAGATAGAATATTCTAGTAATGTCGATGCATGTATGTGGACGTCAATTCGGCCCGACACGTCAGATTAGACTGATCTGGCTTACTCACGAATATTCTGGAAGGGACGATTTGACGAACACTTAGGAAAATCCGTAGCTTCCTCCTAGGGAGGAGCACTTAGGCAGAAAATTATAAATAGGCATAACTTCTTTGTTTCTTATCAGTTTTCACTTCTGTAAATTTCTACGGGTTTGTAATGACAAGGCCTTTCATCCTACATCATTTGTGAGCAGTTTCTTGCTACTCAAAATGTTGAGTAATTTTCCTAAGCTTTGTTAGTGATATGCCGCTGCACTCTCTAGTATGATGGCAACTAGTTCCTTTCCTCGTGAGTCACTACGCTTCCACTAGGGCACTCTGCCCCTTTCATCTGGTATCGGAGCAGGGCTAGTTTGCATATTATATTATGGAGTCGCAGCCGGCAGCTGGAGGAGGCGAACATGTCGAGCATGTTGAGCGCGCGGGGCAGCAGGCAGCACCAACAATGACCAGAGAGCAACAAGAGATGCAGGCGATGCTAAGGCAAATGGCAAATGCAATTGGAGGAGAAGTCTACACCCAGTTTCAACAAAATATGCGCGCGGAGGTGGAGAGAATGGTGCGAGTTGTTATGGGGAACGCCGCTTCGACGAGTTCGGCACCTGCACCTGTTGTACCACCGATTCATGTTAACCCAGTGGTGCAACCAGTTATTCCACCCGCATCAGGAGTGCGTGCGCCTAAGCCTGAAGTTTATACTGGAGAGCGTGGATCGCCGCCTGTTCATCAATGGATTTTTGGAGTGAAGAAGTTTATGGAGTATTCTGCGCTCACGCCCGACAGGCAAGTCGCCTTTGTCATAACTTTGCTGCAGAAGAGTGCTGGAGCTTGGTATGAACGAGAAGAGCAGCTGTCTGGAGTTCCTGCTACTGTTGATCAGCTATTTGAAGGCTTGAAGAGGCAATTTCAACCTATTGCACCCGAGGCTACCGCTCGAGATCTATTGGTGCGCCTTCGTCAACGAGGAAGCGTTCAAGAGTATGTATCGCGCTTCAACGAGCTGGTGCTTCAATGTCCATCCATGCACGAGTCGGAGATGATGGACAAGTTCAAGAGGGGACTCAAGCCAACTGTGGCCAAGGAAGTGGCGCTCAAGGACCCTACCAGTCTTGGAGAAATGATGGCATTGGCAACAAGGGTCGACGCTGTGGAGTATAGTCAGAGGCAGTGGGGCAGCCACAACTTTGGAGGATATCGACACTTTGGATCTCAAGCGCCAAGCACGAGTGTTCAAGGTCCAGTACCCATGGAGTTGGGACTTGTGCAGTACCAGCGCAGGCAGCAGAATTTCAAGCCGAGAGGACCGTGCTATAGTTGCGGCAAGCTTGGACATCTGGCTCGAGACTGTCATGTGAAGGCGAAGCAACCTCAACAGCAGGAAAAAGGAGGACGCCAGTAAGTCGTTCTGGGGTGTCTACTGGCGTGAAGACGAGAACTCACAAGGAGGTTATCCCCAGGAGCCTGCCGAGAAGCAAAGGACGAGACGTTGACAAGCCTATCATCGTGGAAGGAGTGGTCGACGGCAACAATGCGAAGTGTATGGTCGACAGTGGCGCAAGTGCAAACTTTGTGCACAAGAAGCTGGTGAAAGAGTGGCGAGTCCCTGTGCAGAAGCATTATGAGCCTAAGGAGGCAATTTTGGCGAATGGGCAGAGACTCAAGTGTGGTGCACCTACGGAAGCTATTCACGTGGAAGTAGCGGGGCACCGGAGTAAGGAAGTTATGGAGCAGGCAGAGTTGGGTCACCATGAGGTGATATTGGGCCGACCATGGCTGAGGAAAGCCAACCCTCAAGTGCACTGGAGCACAGGACAAGTGAAAGTCCAAGGGCGTGATGGTCGAATGGAGACAGCGAAACAGGTGGAGGTAGATACGACCACAAGTAACTGTCTTCTGTCGAGCCTGCAAGTTAAGAAGCTATGCAGGGCGAATCAGGTGAAGGAGATGTACCTTGTTTCGGTGGCCCTGGCCAGGTCATCAGATGGAGCAAGCGTGAATCCTAACAGCCTGGGCGAATGTACATCGCCGGAGGAGCAAGTAGTGGTGTCTGATCCCCTTGCTCAGAAGGAGCAGAGCCCAACTGCTCAAGAGAAGAAGCCTGCTGAGATGCCTGCCCAAATTAAGGCGCTGTTGGAGGAGTTCAAGTGCGTATTTCCTGAGGAGCTACCTGCAGGATTACCTCCACAGAGAGCTATGGAGCACAAGATTGAGTTGGAACCAGGGAGCAAGCCACCAGTGAGACCCGCCTATCGACAATCGTTTGCGGAGTTGGATGAGTTAAAGAAGCAACTGACAGAGTTATTGGAGAAGGGATTCATCCGACCCAGCGAGTCTCCATTTGCAGCGCCAGTCTTATTTGTGAAGAAGAAGGATGGGACTATGAGGATGTGTGTCGACTACCGGGCACTCAACAAGGTCACCATCAAGAACAGGTACCCACTTCCACGAGTGGACGAGTTGATTGACAGGCTTGTCGGGGCGAAGTATTTCTCGAAGATCGATTTGAGGAGTGGCTATCACCAGGTACGGATTGCGGAAGGAGACGTTCAGAAGACTGCTTTCAGAACTCGCTATGGTTTGTTCGAGTTCACAGTCATGCCTTTTGGATTGACTAATGCACCTGCTACATTCATGGGACTCATGAATAGTATCTTCAGACCCTACTTGGACCAGTTTGTGGTGGTATTTTTGGACGACATCCTGATCTATTCGAAGACCTTGGAAGAGCATGTGGAGCATCTGAGGAAGGTGTTGGAGGTCTTGAGAGATCAAAAGCTGTATGGGAAGATGAGCAAGTGCGACTTCTGTCTCAAGGAGGTCGAGTTTCTTGGACACATAGTGGGAGCTGAAGGAGTCAAGGTGGAGCAGAAGAAGGTGCAAGCAGTCAGAGATTGGCCGGTACCTGCTGATATTCATCAACTCAGGAGTTTCCTCGGCATGGCGAATTATTATCGACGTTTCATTGAAGGATTTGCCAAGGTGTGTGCACCGCTCACGGACATGTTGAAGAAGCAGGAGAAGTGGCTATGGGGTGACAAAGAGCAGCAAGCCTTTGAGAAGATTAAAGAGCTGTTGACACAGGCACCTGTGTTGGCAATTGCCAGTCCAGAGCTTCCTTTCACCATCATCACAGACGCGTCAAACTTTGCAGTGGGAGCCATTCTTCTCCAGGACCAGGGCAAAGGATTGCAGCCTGTGGCATATGAGAGCAGGAAGTTGAGTCCTGCTGAGCAGAACTATGCAGCACACGAGCGGGAGATGTTGGCTATTATCCAGGCTTTGAGGATTTGGCGATGTTATGTGGACGGCCGGAAGGTGTTCATCAAGACCGACCACAAGAGCTTGGAGAAGTTTATGACGCAGCCAACGTTGACACCAAGACAGGCAAGGTGGATGGAGTTTCTGCAACAGTTCGACCACAAGATTGAGTACTTACCTGGGAAGATCAACCCTGCAGACGCTTTATCCAGGAGGTGTGACCTTGCAGCTGTCTCAGTCATCAAGGAGAATATGGACTTCAAGGAGAAGCTTCAAAAAGGTTATGAGGAGGACCCACAGTTTGCTGATGGTGGAGCAGCTGAGTTCAACTCGAGTATGCAGAAGAAGGACGGCATATGGTATTATGGTGATTCCAAGAGAGTGGTGGTACCTGACATCAAGGAGCTACGAGACTTACTACTTGCGGAGCATCATGACTGCTTATATGCTGGACACTTTGGAAGCGAGAAGACGGCAAGCGTGCTGAAGCGGGAATACTACTGGAGAAATATGGACAAGGACATCGAGGAGTGGATCAGGAGTTGCGATGCGTGCCAGAGAAACAAGACACCAAATCAAAAGAAGGGAGGTACATTGCGGCCCCTGCCTATTCCAGAGTATCCTTGGGAGCAGATTGCTATGGACTTCATCACATCGTTACCAGTCAGTGGTCAAGGGCACGATGCAGTATGGGTAGTGTCTGACAGACTCAGCAAGATGGCTCACTTCATTCCCATGAAGGAGACTTCTACGGCAGCAGATGTGGCACGGCTATTCTTTGATCATATTTTTAGGCTACATGGGTTGCCGAAGGTGATTGTTTCAGATCGAGATCCAAGGTTTACTAGCAACTTTTGGCGGTCATTGTTTACTTTGATGGGGACCAAGCTGAGTATGAGCACTTCCTATCACCCTCAGACAGATGGGCAGAGTGAGAGGCTCAACAGAACTCTGCAAGAGGTGCTCAGGAGTTTCACTATGGAAGACCCTTCAGAGTGGGACAAGAAGCTACCAGGGTTGGAGTTTGCCTACAACAACAGCATGCAGGGATCGACCAAGCAGTCACCATTCGCTATGGTTTATGGGAGAGAAGTATATCATCCAGGGAACATCTTGTTGGAGAAGGCCAAGGAGACTCAGGTTCCTACTACACAAGCTTTTATGGAGCAGATGGCCAAGACTTGGGATATGGCGAAGACGTGTATTCGGAAGGCACAGGAAGAGCAGGTCAAGCATGCTAACAAGCACAGGAGGGAAGTGACATTCCATGTGGGCGACAAAGTACTCTTGTCCACAGAGAACCTACCTTTCACAGGCAAGAGGAAACTGCGGGCACGGTTTACAGGTCCCTTTGAAGTGCTCAAGCAGGTGAATCTAGTGACCTACAAGTTGGAACTTCCTCCAGGATGGCGTATCCATGATGTGTTCCATGTCAGTTGTCTACGGCCATACGTTGACCCGAATGAAGGACATCCAGGACGACTACCTACACCGCCACCACCGGTCGAGATCGATGATGTATTGGAGTATGAAGTGGAGGCGATTGTCGGCGATCGACGAGTCAAGCGAGGTCAACGATTTGTCCAAGAGTATCTGGTCAAGTGGAAAGGCTACCATGCGGACGACAACACTTGGGAGCCAGAGGCCAACTTGACTCATTGTAAGAGTAAGTTGAGACGTTATCTGCAGAATGCGTCGAGGACGTCGCATCTTGAGAAGGGGGATGATGTAAGGTCATAGGTTTATGAAGTGCATTTTTGAGTATCATGAAAGTATGTTTTGATTGTATAGTAGTGTAGAGTGCATTTTTGTGGTCATTTTGATATAAAGTTCATCGAATTTGGTCAAGTATTGAGAGAGTTATGGATTTCCGAAGTTTAATTAGTTTTGAGGTCGGTTGACGACTGTCCTTAATTCGCGGTGAGCGCGACCGTCGGATTGACCGACAGCGTCGAGCGATCTGGCCCGTTAGAATGAACTCGAACCTTCACGTAAGTTCGGCTGACGCGGAGTGCCGACTAGGTCGATTTACCTAGAAGTTTCGGTTTAGCCTAGCGCGTCTAAGATAGAATATTCTAGTAATGTCGATGCATGTATGTGGACGTCAATTCGGCCCGACACGTCAGATTAGACTGATCTGGCTTACTCACGAATATTCTGGAAGGGACGATTTGACGAACACTTAGGAAAATCCGTAGCTTCCTCCTAGGGGGAGCACTTAGGCAGAAAATTATAAATAGGCATAACTTCTTTGTTTCTTAGGAGTTTTCACTTCTGTAAATTTCTACGGGTTTGTAATGACAAGGCCTTTCATCCTACATCATTTGTGAGCAGTTTCTTGCTACTCAAAATGTTGAGTATTTTTCCTAAGCTTTGTTAGTGATATGCCGCTGCACTCTCTAGTATGATGGCAACTAGTTCCTTTCCTCGTGAGTCACTACGCTTCCACTAGGGCACTCCGCCCCTTTCAATAAATATATTCATTTAGATAATTGTTTATAAATTGGCACATGTGACCAAAGTATACTGAAAGTCGGGAGGTCGACTGCGATTTGGTAAACCGATGTCCTAACAGTGTGGTTGACTCCTGGGTAGGCAGAGCCGTCGTCAATCAACTGAACAGTTTGGACTTCAGTCAACCGACCGATTAATATGGTTGTTATACCTAGATCCGTGGGTCCCAACTTGAAGGATTTTCCACAAAACAACGCACCTTGCGCCGTGGTCAACCAGGTGGTCACTAGGTACATAGCAGGCTGGGATCTTGTGGTCCCTCATTCTGGACAGTAGGCTTTACAGTCGGATTTCTATTTGCAAGTCATGTGTGCACTTTTGGGTTTGTTCTAATGACCAGCCTTCACGGAAATTGACATGGCTGCTTCGTCTGCGCTCCAAATGGAGCGAATCAAGACTTTTCAGAAAGGTCTTGTCAAGATGCATTTGTTGTTGTTAAGTTTGCTCAATTTGAAGTAGTATTGACAGAGTTATGCCCTCTGGCATTTTGGGGTCACACAGCGGACAGATTCCATGGTTTTGCACCTAAGTCAGTGGGATGTGTTTTAGCTACTTTATGGTCATCTGAATGAGAGCGCCTTTGCTATTCAGTCCCCTGATGTTGTGTATGTGCTTATACCTGCTTGTATGCCTAGTCGGCAAGAGGCCATGAGTTTCTAAAGGAGAAGCTCTAGTCCTCAAGCTCGCCTCTCTCTTGTGCCTTGTATTCGTGTGCAACTATGGCACACTACGATAAGTGACACCCTGACGGTGACATAGGGCAAATTTTATCAACAATCTGAAATGGAAATATATACAAGTCCGATCAGCCGTCGTGCGTAGACGGGCGAATTTGAGCGAATGGAAATCCAGATTCAACTATTTATTAATTTTCATTTGGTCACTTCCGGCCACTTTTGGATGGATTTCCTCCCACAACTCGGTGGCGGAAAGTCATCAAGTGTCTGATCAAAACTTAACTTTCTAAGGCCAAATAATTAATTACGTACAAGTTCGTCAGAACCATTTCCATCTCGAAATCACAAAATGGAAATAATTCTTTTTTTTGGTCGGTGATTTTGCCGTTTATTCTTGTAACGATAATGTTGCCCTTGACGGCTGTTGCAGGTGGCGCGATTGATACTTGGAGTGCCGATTTGGCACGCGACGATTTTGTGAAGCATTGTTTGGATTGGACGCTGGTCGGAACATGGACTCATCTATTCCTCACATGACTCAACCCAACCAGATTTACTTCAATCCACAAACTCTACCTCTAATCCATCCCGCCCGCGACATTCACTGCACTATCCCCATCGCTAGTAACCAAATTCTATCCCATCCACAACATTCACGAGCCGCCACCGGCACATCCCGCTTACTTAAGCTCCACTTTTACAAGTTAGCTTGAAGGAGGGAGGCGAATGTACTTAAGATGACTGGAACGGACTTTTTGCCCTGTTTTCATTCATTGCGTGTTGGAAGTCTCTTCAACCTCCATAATTTGTTTGTGGGATATATGCAACGTTGCACACCGTTTATAATTCAAAGTCTGACGACACGTTGAATAAGCCGTCTATTTTGGTCATAAGAAAGGCGTTCTTGAAAATTTGATGAGGATATCCGAAACATATCGATCCAAAAGAAGCACGTCTTTGAACATTCTTCAAAGAACGTGATCGCACTCGCTCTTGTATTCTGGGCTCTTCTGGGCTCTGTGTGCTCACACGCACTCGCTCTTGCATTCTGGGATCTGTGTGCTAACTTAAATGAGTTATTGCGGAGTTATAACATGCTGTGTTGGAACATTCTTTTAGACATCTCTTTCATATAACGAGTTAAGAAAGGACTATGCGGGCTACGTTAAATTTCAGCCGGTCTATACATTGATTTGGAATGCTTCTTGTTCTCACTCTTACAACTCGCAGTGGGAAAAAGTGATGTAAACTTGTCCTTGGCTGTCGTCACATTCAAAGATAGGGAGGGGGAGGGAGACATACAAAGGAACGAAGAGCAAGAAGGTGGGAAGGAGAGAGAGCGAGAGGAAAATGAACGGAGTGAGGGTGGTAAAGAGGCGGGGAGAGCTAGAGAGGGCGGGAGAGGGAGGGAGAGATGGTGTGAGGGAGGTAGTGAGGCAGGGAGAGATAGAGATGGATGGAAGGGAGACAAAGGGAGACGTAAGGAGGGACAAAGAGGCAGAGAGAAAGCGAAGGAGGGAGTGTGGGAGGGAAAGAGGAACAACAAGCAAGGGAAGGAGGGAAAGGAGACAGGGAGAGGGAGAGAGGGAGGCAAGAAGAGTTGCAGATATAGGACGAGAGGACAGTGGGAGGGAGGGAGGGAGGGCGAGGGAGGGGCAAGCAAGGGAAGAGTGGGCTTGGGCCAGAAAGTGGAAGAGGCGGGGTGTGGGAGAGGGACAAAGGGGCAGTAGAGGAGGAGGGAGGAAGGGATTGATGACAAGTTTGGAGGGAGGGAGGGAGGGTGGAAGTGATCAAGAGAAAGAGAGGGAGGGAGAGAGGAAGGGCGAGAGTGATGGAGGGTGGAAGGCTGGGAGAAAGCAAAGGGGCGAAAGAGGTGTAGAGGGAGAGAGAGCATGAGGGGGGCAAGGAGGAGAGAGAGTGCAAGGGAAGGGCGGAAGGAGAGGGAAGGAGGTAAAGAGGCAACAAAGAGGGAGGCATATATTTAATGGGAGGGAGAAGAGAGAGAAGCAGTTTTGGGGGAAGGACAGTGGGAGGAAGGAGGGAAGTAGGGACAGAAAGTTAAAGGGAGGTAGGCAGAGAAGGAGAGACGGGAAGCGAGGGCAGGGGCAAGCGAGAGAAGGAGATGATGGGCTAGGGTCTAGGAGGGTAAGGGGCAGGGCGAAATAAGAGGGACACATAGAGAGGGAGGGAAGGAGGGAGCAAGGGACTGATAGTAAGTTTGATGGAGGGAGGGGGGAGGGGNCTTGGCAGCAATTGGCCTTGACATGCGCGGGGCAATGCATTTTCACTTTGTGTGCAGGTTTGCCAACCTGACCTAGGAGAAACAGAAGCTGACGGACGGACACTAGGGCTTGGTCCTGCTGACAGCTGGCGCCGGCCAGGGCTACTCGCAGCTGATGGTGCATGCGGGCCATGGGGTGCAAGTCATGGAGGGCCTGGCAGCCATGGATAGCGCCCCGACCTTCAGGTACTCCCCTTTCAGCTCCCTGCTACATATGTGCGAATGCCGTTGCCTGCCATTTGCAATACCAGAGTCAGCCGGTCGTTTCTCCACCCTTTGGGAAAACACCCAGGGGCCTGCAGGGGCAGGGGGCACAAACATGGGCATTTGCAAAGAAGAGGGTGACGGGGCGGGGCGATGGCAGGCGCTCGCAGCACAGCAGAGGGAAGGGGGGGTGCCATCTTTTGCGCCGTTCAAGCGCAAGCTCGCGCAGGCTTAGAGGGAGCCACTTGGCACCCTGCCTGCGGGCTAGCCAAGCAAGTTGGGCGATGGGTGACACCTGACACGGGTGGACGTGAGCGGGGTAAAGCAAGGGGGAAGAAACAGATTGGGAGCAGCGCGGTACGGGTGCGGGCGGCCTGCCAAAGCAGCAGCAGCTGCTGCAGCAGATGGGCTGCACGGCGGCAGTCGCGGGTGCCAGCCGTGGGTGTTGTGTCTCCTCGCGCGCGTTGTTCTGAAAGCTCCCCCTGAGGGCTGCTTGCACACTTCCCCCACGTGTGTTGCCCAGAAGGGGCAAGGGGGGGGGGAGGGGGGGGAACGCTTTAAGGGTGGGCATGGCTGAACATGCACATGCGTGTGTGCGTATGCGGGCGGGTGTGTGAGCTTGCTGCAGTTTCTCCTTGCTGGTGCTACAGCTTCATGGGCAGCTCCTGGAATGTTGCAAAGAGGGCCGCGCGAGGCGACAACCTTTTTCATAGTTGCTCGGGATTTGCACCCTTCTGTTGCTGGGTTGCCCCCTCAGCCACAGCTTCCCCCTTGTAATGAATCAGTATATTAGTAGATATAATATTCATTTAAATATAATAGTTAATTTAGTTCAGCCTGCTGAACTTTAGTTAGTAGTCAGTCTGCTGAACTTTAGTTAATAGTCAGTCTGCTGGACTTTACATAATTATCAGTTTAATGACTCGGCCAAAAGCAGCAGGCTGAATTCAACTTAAGTCAGCTTGCTGACACATTCTTTGACAGCCAGCTGACTTTTGTGCTAGGTAGCAGCGAACTGCCTTGATATGCATCTAAGTACCACTTGCTAGATGAATGGCCAGATGACATCCCCATGATGGATGGCTATTCGGGATGATGGGAGATGGCGGTGGATTTGGTTAACCGAGGTCCTACCAACGTGGTTAACTCCCGGGTAGGCGGTGCCATCGCACTGACCGTTGAACAGTAAACTCATTCCATGTACATACGCTAGGCATTGCTCTCGAGTTCGGCATTCGGAAACGAGGCCAACTCTCTTGTACAGCTTACTGAGAGGGATCTGAATCCAAGGCGAGAAGCCATTGATACGCACTGTCTTCTAACCTTGCTTATGTATGAGTTTACTGATTTGCATTATTGATGCTAGTTTACTCGCATTTGACTTACGAGTATTATTCCCTGCTAGTGTATTGTCCTTTGCCGTTTAACTAGTTAACGGAAACACCATAAAGATTACTTGCTGATATAAAGATCTTTATTAATTGTTAATCGCCTATTTGGTAAGACGATTCATTTCACCCCTCCTGCCTCTGCACGACGTCAATGCACCGACTGACGCGTTACGTGCGTGAGTGCATCCGCGCTTGATTGCATCCATGCATGCGAGCGTGCATGCGGCGTGCGTGGTCAGTTGCAAGCAATGTTGCTTGTTCGTGACTGCTGTTGGTTCATGTGGCGCTCCTACGTCCCCCACTTGGGGGGATGAGGACAGGCAGGATTGAGGCAATACACTTCCAAGGTGGGCTTTCTCGAGGAGTTGCGTCAGAGGTTTGGGATAACTTAGAAGGCTAGGGGGCGGGGAGGAGAAGGGGGAAGTTCAAGGTAGCGGGCGGGTGGGTTTTGACGTGAAGGGCCAGCTAGATAGCTGAAGTCGAGACGCAGGAAGGGCGAGCGAGTATTCATCCAAAAAGCCCATGCAGGTTGAAGGTGGGCGTGCGTGGAAGAGGGAGCCGCCGCCAGCTGGCAGCAGCCGAAGCTTGGTTTGCAAGTAGTGTTTCTGTAGTACTTTATCTTTATGAGTACTTTATCTATTCAAGACAAGGATCTTTGAACACAAGTGGTAGCTTCTTGAAAGAGAGATGGCTTCTTGATAATTAATAAATTTCTGGAATTTGACAAGTACGAGAGTGATTCTCCTATGTCTTTCTATGTTCTAGCTCTTGTTTATATACTTGCTATATAAGTAATTTCTAGGAAGGTGCATGTTGATGTGTTGGCACCCAACACATCCCAAAACTTGCCACCTCTTTCTAGAATAATGTACACGTGTTCTTATGACCTGAAAATAGCACATTTGACTTTTGCCACATGGAATTCTTCTAGGTCCTTCCTCTAACTTTGAAAATTTGAAAATGCCTTAGAAGGTTCAAAGGACATGAACCAAGTCACTAGAGTATCTACTCACACTTGACTCCTCACAATACTACTTCAAATATATTCAAAAACAGTAAGATATATGCATACTAATATATTATAACTCAAATCACTACATCACCCCCTCGACAGAAAAAGCGACGTCTCGGCGCGTCAAGTCAGGTCTTACACATGTGGAGCAGACTAGTCAACAGCTTCAAGTCAGATGCCACACATGTGAAGAGGATCAGGCAAAGGCGTCAAGTCAGGTGCTACACGTGTAAGGTAGACTAGGCAAGGTTGTGGGTGGTGTGACCTTATTGGCTAGCCTACTCCTTGATGATAGAGAAAATTGTACAAGTTCGCCCAGAATCTGCCACAAATTCGAAAACTCATAGCAGCCACAGAACTGCTCCAAATCTAAAAATTCTAGTGCCAAATAAACCGTCTTGAAGAACTCTACCGGGTCACCAATTTGGAAAGCATTCTAATTCTTGAAGTGTTGTTGAGAGCTGAGAGAGTAGGCACTCCTCCAAATCTGTGCAGAAACTTCTGAAAATCATAAGTCCTTCTATGCTTCTCCAAATTCTGCAAAGTAAGTCTCAAAATGGGCGCTGTAAGATGTTCTACCAGAGTCTTAAGTTTCAGAGCATTCCAAGTTCAGGGGAGGGCACAATGTCAGAAGACATATTCTGCCCTAACAATGCCAGCAGCCTGACCCCCTTCTACTTAGAGCATCATATCTCTCTCACCAATGCTCCAAATTCAGCAAACTTGGACTCTAAATGACTGATTGCTCATGGAATACAGCCAAGTAAATTTTCAGAATTCATTATGCAGAGACCTATCACCACTAGCAGTTTTAGTTTTCTGTCTAGAAATTGCAAGAAGAGAAGAGTGTCTAATGTCAATTTTTCCTCTTTCTTGTTCTTGCGGGCTGCCTCCAAGGGGTCTTCTGCTGCTTCTTGATGGTGGCAGGCTGCCTCCCTGAAGCCTTTGGGCTTTTAGTGGAGAGACTTGGGGCTGGTCCAAGATGGGGGTTGGCGGCATGGAAGCGCTTCAACTTTCTCTAAACTTTGTCAAGGTAGTGCGCCGCCACCCAACTAGTCTCCGAATCTGGATATCCTTTCCACTTGATCAAGTATTGCTGCTGTCCCCTGAAATTTCTCATAGCCACTATGTCTTCCACTTTGTACTCCAAATGATCATCCACTATTGTTGGGGCTGGTGGGGTTGTCACACGTCCTGGGAACTTGTTGTCGGGTTGCACATATGGCTTGAAGAGGGAAGCGTGGAATACGGGGCCGATGTGCATAGTCTGGGGAAGTTCTAGCTTGAAAGCAACGGGGTTGACTTGCTGGATAACCTTGAAGGGTCCCAAATACTTGGGAGAGAACTTGCTGCCGGCACGCCTGTTGTTCAGGAAATTATTCTTGGAAGATAGTAACACGTTGTCACCCGCTCTGTACGTAGTTTCTCTTCTGGATCTGTTCGCCACTCTTGCTTGAGCATCTTGCGCGTGTTGTAGAGCTTTCTTCGCTGCTGTAAGGGCTGCTTCTAATGTCTCCATAAAATTTGTGGCTGCAGGTACTTCATCATGGCTAGCCGTGAAGCTCAGTGGCGTGGTTGGATGGAAGCCATAGTTGAGGAAGAATGGGGACTCTTGGGTAAAGGCCTGCGTCGTCTTGTTGTAGGCAAACTCCAGGGGGGTCAAGTACATGTCCCAGTCTTGCTCCAGGGTAGACACGTAGGCCTTTAGAGAGGTCTTTAGGGTACGATTCATACGCTCGGTTTGCCCATCTGATTGTGGGTGGTAGGCGGTAGACATATCCAGCGATGTACCCAAGTTCTTGAAGAGATTTTTCCAGAAATGGCTTGTGAATCTTGGATCTCTATCTGACACAATTCTTGATGGTAGTCCATGGAGTCGGAAGATGTTGTCAAAGATGAGTCTTGCAAGTTGTGGTGCTGTAGCCTTAGTCGTCGTGGGAATAAAATGAGCCATCTTAGTAAGTCTGTCCACCACCGTGAGTATTGCATTATGGCCTCAAGGTGTCACGGGCAGGTCCACAATAAGGTCCATTGAGATGTTCGTCCATTGTCTTTCCGAGATTGGTAGTGGTTGGAGGAGTCCTCCCGCCTTTTGCGATGATGGCTTGATTCTTTGGCATGTGTTACAGCTCCTGCAATACTCCTTGACTTGCTTAGACAGGCCTGGCCAACAATAACTCCTGGCTAGAACGCCAGTGGTCTTTACGATTCCAAAGTGTCCTCCAAGAGGGTTGTCGTGTGCTTCTCGTAGAAGCAAGAGCCGGAGGTCTAAGTCATTAGGAACACATCTCTGGCCCGTGTCTTGCCTCACCCAATAATTGCCATCTTGCTTCTTGTATGGGTCTAAGGTTTCTTCTCCGTTCTTGTAGTAAGGGTCTCTTTCATAGGCGGCTGAAAATCGAGCTCCCAAAACTGTCTTCAGCGATGTCATCACTGCGTTTGCTTGCAGTCTTGAGAGGGGGTCAGCCGGGTTTGTCTTGCCGGGCTGGTACTGAATCGTGATGTTGTATTGTGCAAGTATCCGCTCCGTCTTGCTTGTCTCCTTGAGAGATACGGCTGCGTCTGGAGGTGCTTCAACGCTTTGTGGTCCGTAGTGACCAGCACCTTGCGTCCTTCAACGTAGCAACGCCAAACCTTCAAGGCATGTACAATCGCTAATGCCTCTCGCTCCGTGGTTGTATAATTTTGCTCGGCTAGATTTAGCTTCCTTGACTCGTAGGCAATGGGCTGCAGTCCCTTGCTTTGGTCTTGAAGCAGGATTGCTCCTATTGCATAGGAAGATGCATCGGTGATGACGTGGAAGGGCCAATCTAGGTTTGGACTTGGGAGTGTGAGCACCGAGGATGTCGTCAATCTTTGTTTCAGTTGTTGGAATGCTTCCTCCTCTTTCTCGGTCCAAACATATGGCTTGTCTTTCTTCAGTAGATCCGTGAGAGGGGCTGCTATGTGCGAGAAGCTCTGGATGAATCTCCTGTACCAATTGGCAAATCCCAAGAATGATTGGAGTTCTTTCTTGATCGTGAAGGTTGGCCACTCCTCCACCACCGTGGTCTTCTTGGGGTCCATCTTGATGCCATCAGCAGTCACGTGGAGACCTAGGAACTCCACTTCTTGTTTGGCAAACTCGCACTTTGACTCCTTTGCAAATAACTTGTTTTGCTTCAATACTTCGAGGACTTCTTTCAAGTGTGTCGCATGCTTTTCAAGGGCCTTGCTGTAGATAAGGATGTCATCGATGAATACCACCACAAATCTGTCCAACATGGGCTGAAATATGGTGTTCATCATAGTCATGAAAGTTGCTGGCGCGTTGGTGAGTCCAAATGGCAGGACCATGAACTCAAAATGTCCATATCTTGTCCTGAATGCCGTCTTCTCTATGTCCGGTTCTGCGATGCGAATCTGGTGGTAGCCGCTCCGTAAGTCAATCTTCGTGAAGTACTTGGCTCCAACCAGCCGGTCCATGAGCTCATCCATGCGCGGCAGCGGGTATCGATTCTTGATGGTGATCTTGTTGAGGGCGCGATAGTCCACACACATCCTCAAGGTACCATCTTTCTTCTTGACAAATAGCACCGGGGCTCCAAATGGCGACTTGCTAGGTCGAATGAAGCCATGCTCCAGTAGCTCCTTGATTTGCTTCTTGACTTCGTCTAGCTCCGTGTATGACATTTTGAACGTAGGCCGAGAGATGGGCTTGCTTCCGGGCTCCAACTCTATCTTGTGGTCCACGAACCTTTTGGGAGGTAGGCCCTTGGGCAATTCCGAAGAGGATACTTCTTCGTAGGCCTTCAAGACTTCTCGTATCTCCTTGGGAACGGGGCTGTCTTCTTGACTCTCGTTGTCTTTTTTGATGTCTTTTGGCGTGATCAAGGCCAAAAGAAGCTCGTGTCCCTTCCTCTTGAGTTGGAGGGCGGACAATAGTATCTCGTGTGCCGGCTTCTGGATGTCTTGGGTCTGGATATTCTGGATTGCGCGCAAAACACAGATTCTTGAAGTGATGTCATTCTTGATCTTGATAGTACCGGTCCTCCAATCAACTTGGGGGTCGTGCTTGGTCAACCAAGGCGTCCCTAGGATGACGTTGTACTTGCCCAACTGCATGGGGGAGAACACTACTCTATCCTTGAAGAACTTGATAGAGAGTGCCAAGGGGTACGTCTTCTTGGAAGAGGTAGTATAGGAGAATCCATCGGTCCTCGTCGTGGTCAAGAGTTCGCATAGTAATACCGTGCTTGGTGGCGAAATCTGCAGCAATGAAGTTGTCTTGAGCTCCGCTATCCACCAAGATGTGGACCTTCTCTCCTCCAAGGTAACCTCTCAAACTCATTGGGGCTGGAACGTTGTATTCAACGGGGGTCTCCACCTCACTTGGCTTGTTGCCTTCTCGTGAAGTGGGTCTTGGGGTGGTAGGCTCTTGGCCTACCGCCGTCGTCCGTTTTTTGACAACTTTTTGGGGCATGAGAGTGCACGATGGCCCTTTTCCTTGCAATAAAAGCATAGTTCAGCCGTCATGAGAGCTTCTTTTTCAGCCGGGGAGAGTCTTGCTTTCACTCCTTGCTGGTTTCTTGCATCATAAGTAACATTGGAGGGTCTTCCACTCCTCCGGGCAGCCGCGGGGTCCCTTTTAATAACTTCAATTTCCATGGGTGTGGGTCCAGATTTGGATGAGGAAGGGGCTGCGTACACCCGCGTCGTCGGTACCCGTGAAGATGAAGTCACGGAATGCTTGAAATCCAAGGTATCCACCTTTTGGGCCACTTCAATGATCCTTGAGAAGTCCGTCAAGTCGCGTAATTCCACTTCCTTTGCCACCTTGGGCTTGAGGCCAAAGATGTAGCGGTCAATCTTTTCCTCGAGGGACATGTTGGGGATCTCAAGCGTGAGGGCGTGAAATATGGATGTGTACTCTTGAACGGAAATCGTTTGCTTGAGATGGTGGAGCTTTCCTCGGGCAATCGTCTTCGCATTGATGGGCATGAATTGCTTCTTGAGGGCCTCACGAAAATCTGCCCATCTTGCATATGATGGTGGGGGCTCTTGGCCCAGCATGGGGTGCGCCATAGCTTGATGTATAGCCGCTTGATAGTTACGCCACCATGATGATGCTGCTCCTCTAAGTAAGGTAACGGCAAAGGGAGCGTAGTCCTCCTCGGGTACTTCAAGGAACGCGAGGTACGTCTCCACTTGGTAGAGCCATAAATTCAGGTTGGCACCTTTCCCGGGGTTGAAAGTGTCGGGTTTGCCGGGCTTGATGAGTTTCCTTGCTCTCGTTGGCTCTTGTGGAGGCGCTTGAGCCGGGGCTGGATTTTGAGCATTGCTCGCAATAGGGGCAACCATGGCAGCCATAGCTTCTCTTGATGCTTGCACGGTTGCTTTATAGGTGGCCAAGCCCACTTGATTGTGGACGGTCATTAAAAAGGCTGCCCACTCATTTGCGGGAACTCCTTGTGGTGGGGTCAACTTTGCTATAGCGGCTGCCACGGGATTTGACGGTGCTCCTCCTTGTGGTGCTTCTTGTTGTTGCAGATTTTCTTGAGTGGGCTCTCCCATCGGCGCTGGAGGAGGATTTCTTGGAGAAGAAGGGCTTCCTTCGAAAGCTTGTTGTTGGTCTTGAGGATCGGCCATCTTCTTGTGCTACCAAAGTGCCTAGCTCCGATACCAGTGTAGTGAAACACATAGATAAAGTACTTAGTAAAATAGAATACTTTATCTATTCAAGATAAGGATCTTTGAACACAAGTGGTAGCTTCTTGAAAGAGAGATGGCTTCTTGATAGTTAATATATTTCTGGAATTTGGCAAGTACAAGAGTGATTCNGAATTTGGCAAGTACAAGAGTGATTCTCCAATGTCTTTCTATGTTTAGCTCTTGTTTATATACTTGCTATATAAGTAATTTCTAGGAAGGTGCATGTTGATATGTTGGCACCCAACACATCCCAAAACTTGCCACCTCTTTCTAGAATAATGTACACATGTCCTTTTGACCTGAAAATGGCACATTTGACTTTTGCCACTTGGAATTCTTCTAGGTCCTTCCTCTAACTTCGAAAATGCCTTAGAAGGTTCAAAGGACATGAACCAAGTCACTGGAGTATCTATTCACACTTGACTTCACTCAATACTACTTCAAATATATTCAAAAACATTAAAATATATGCATACTAATATGTTATAACTCAAATCACTACAGTTTCGCATAGTAGTGATTTACATGCATATACTAGACCTAGATTGTGGTGCATTATCTCACGATAAATAAAGTAAAGTCACAATTTTGTCGAAGTACTTTGTATGCCATCTTGTAGGTCTCAGAAAGTTTTGACTTATTGCGAGCCTATGTGTACTAAAAGCTTTGACACATTTTATTTAAATGTGTGAATTATTTGCTAAGTGTTAGATCTAGTGTAGCAAGCCCAAGGGTGCAAGCATGCTAGTCATTGCACATGCAAAGGGCCAACGTATTGTTGCTGTTCCACAAAGCGCTCCCTCGATATGGTATGATCCTTGTCATTGATCCATGCATGTCTTCCATATGTCCCGCGACTCCTTTTGATTTAAATGGGCATGTGAAGCATCACACTACTTATATGTAGCTATTTTGGCACGGCATGGTTACTTACAATCAAATTGGTTATTGCTCAGCAAGCAAGCACTTACATTGTTAATAAACTTGCATGAAAATTTTAAATTTTAAAGAAGGGGTATTGCTCAGCACGCAAGCACTTATGTTGGTAAGAAACTTGCATGATATCAAATGCAAGAGGCTGGAAAGATTTTGGAGCAAATCAGCAGCATACATACAGTGTCTTTAATGAGTATATAAGCTACTGAGCTACATAGGAGTTGGCGTCAAAAGAAAAAGCGGGGGTAATGATTCTTCACATTGCCTCCAGGCCGTGTCACAGCAGGCCAACTCTGCATCGAAAGGGTCGCCACCCCGTGCCTGCTCTAGCTTTGCTCAAAAGCAACGCGCGCCAGACTGCTGTGCTGCGTTTGCGCATGGGTACCTGTTTGTGCGAGTGCGAGTGCATGTGCGTATGGACCTGTGAGTGTGTGTGTGTGTGTAAGAGGGAGAGAGCAGGAGAGGGAGGGAAGGAGAGGGAGAGAGACGCCAACGTTTAAGCACACATGCAGCCATATCCACAGACACGTGCACGCGCATGCACGTGCTCCGCTGCCGAGCCACCCGCTCGCGCACAGCTCCTTGACCGCCCACCCCACAAATATAAACATAGTCCTGCAGCAGGTGCCCCGGGCAACCCCCCCCCCCCCCCCCCCC
>WELA01006783.1:35822-69881 GCA_009602735.1 Mesotaenium endlicherianum
CCCCCCCCCCCCACGCAAAGATCGGTCCTACACCCTCACACACGGACGCGCTCTCGTCAATCCATCTCGTCTCTCTTGCCCTTCCCCTTTTTGCGCTCTCCCCTGCTCCCCAACCCTGTCCTCCCCTCCCCTCCCTTCCCCACCTTCTCAATCATTCATCGCTCTTGCCAAATTACTGCAAAGAGTCCGCACTGAGGCCGAGCCCGGAGTTGAGGCGAGAGCCAGGGCCGAGGCCGGGGCCAGGGCTCGGCCTGACGATGAGGGCGCTGAGCGTCAATCGCGCCAAGTAGCACATTTGCCCTGCTGTCTGCCAGCCCCTCTACACCTGCCGTTGGCTGAGAGGCCCTCACCAAACATTGCCGGTCACTCACAGCTAGGCACAAGATGGGGCGATGGGTATTGGGGTTCTGCTAGAGTAAGAGCAAGGCCAGGGCATGGGCAAAACTCCGGGCGCTAGGGTTAGCGCCGAGCTGGCGTTGGGGCTAGCGCCGAGACAAGGCCGGGGACCACTAGGCAAGGTGAGTAGCAGAGGCTCAGGTTTCAAGTTTTAGGTTTAAGAGGGGGGGTGATATTCTCAGGGCCGAGAGGGGTTCAGAGCGGGCTTCTCTTGGAGACACGGCAGCAGGAAGGGGGGGTGCAGGGGGATCCTGGGATCAGGGTTTAGTGCTTATGATCTAGGGTTTCTTCACGTGAGAGGGGTTGCCAACTCCAAGCCCCAAGCCCTATCTAATCCCAAAGCTTTCCTCCTTCCTCTTGCTCTCCTGCTCCCCTCTCTTTCCCTCCCTGTTCCCCCTCTTCCTCCCCCCTCCCCTTCTTCCCTTGCACTTCTTGCCCCTCTGTCCTCCCGCCGCCCTACCTCCTGCCCGCCTCTTCTTTCGGCCCCTCTACCTTCGGGCCCCTTCCCTCCTCTTGAAGACCCTCTAAGTTGGGCAGCTTCTTGGGCTTCCATTGTGAAAGTTTTGCCTGCCCCGATCTGGCCTGCACACACGCAGCACGACACCACAGTCCGCCAGATGTCAAGCAGGCATGCATCTGAATGTTTTTCTCACATGTGCTGGCCAAGACCACTATAATCCGGGCATCCACACATTAAATAGCAAGAAGTATACGTGCCTATGAACACCCCTACTTGTATGCGGACATCGTGCTTGATTCCCTTTGCTTCAAAATAGGAGTTCAGCTTCTAGCTCCAAGACAAGAATGGCCCTCTCGCAACTACCCATCCCCTTCCGTCCTTTTCCACGCCTTTCTCAACAAAAAGCTACTCTAAATCCCTTGCTTGGCTCAAGTTTGTTTCACATAGTGGCACAATGTTGCAATAGTTCTATCACTACATGTATTCCTCTCTGCCATGGGAAGAAGAAATGCACAAAGGGAATCAATGACTTCAATTCAGTTACTTAAGATTTTACTATATTACGAAAAACTAAGGTTTAAAATTGCTAACGGGCGACGTGCTACTGAGAAGAGCGTTTTAGAGACGATTGATTGAGTTGATTTTATAAATGTAATTACATACAAGTCGTAGAATTGTATACAACGACAAAAACTATTTATCTTAGAAGGAGGGACGGATGTGTCAGTCCTTAACACTCGGAAAAACAAGTAACTGGTTGCACGAGCAAACTTGTAGCATTTTGCTGTGGATCGGCGAGGAGCGCCTCTGAATTTTTGCTTTCAATCGACAGCAAAATCCATTTGAGGCCTCAAATGGAATAAAATCCATTTGAAGAGGCCAATTCGGCTCGAATGAAAATCCATTTGGTAAAGTTGTCAAAATGGAAACGATTTAGTCCATGTCCAATGTCAGGGTGGAGTCAAGGGTTATAGATGAGTAAACGGAATTCATTGTGAGGGTGAAGATCGCTCCCTGATTTCACACGCTTCCACCTATCTCTGATCTTGTATATTTCAATGAAATACATTAATCTTGAATAAGCAAGATTCATTCCAACCCGCCTGATGGCGAAGATTCTATGCAACCTGGTAGTTTCTTCAATCTTGAAATGAATCGACTTACCAAATAGGCGATTAACAATTAATAAAGATCTTTATATCAACAAGTAATCTTTATGGTATTTCCGTTAACTAGTTAAACGGCAAAGGACACTACACTAGCAGGGAATAATACTCGTTAGTCAAATGCGAGTAAACTAGCATCAATAATGCAAATCAGTAAACTCATACATAAGCAAGGTTAGAAGACATTGCGTATCAATGGCTTCTGGCCTTGGATTCAGAGTTCTCTCAGTAAGCTGTACAAGAGAGTTGGCCTCGTTTCCGAATGCCGAACTCGGGAGCAATGCCTAGCGTATGTACATGGAATGAGTTTACTGTTCAACGGTCAGTGCGATGGCACCGCCTACCCGGGAGTTAACCACGTTGGTAGGACCTCGGTTAACCAAATCCACCGCCATCTCCCATCATCCCGAATAGCCATCCATCATAGGGATGTCATCTGGCTATTCATCTAGCATATCGCACTTAGATGCATATCAAGGCAGTTCGCTGCTACCGAGTACGGAAGTCAGCTGGCTGTCAAAGAATGGGTCAGCAAGCTGACTTATATGGACTTCAGCCTGCTGCTTTCGGCTGAGTCATTAAACTGATAATTATGTAAAGTCCAGCAGACTGACTATTAACTAAAGTTCAGCAGGCTGAACTTAATTAACTATTATATTTAAATGAATATTATATCCACTAATATACTGATTCATTACAATCCCTCCAACTTAACTTGTTGTCGCCTCGACAACATTAAACTGCAGAAATTTTAAATAAGGGAACTGAACCTGACCAGCCTCCCTTACTGACTGCCTCTTCAGCGTGTCACCTTAAGGGGTTGTTCCTGGGGCTTCAGGGTCAGGAGACGGAGATCTGGACCTAGATCTGGACAGCCCTCTAGGTCTGTCAGCTGGCCTTCTAAAGAACCCTGTTTGCTCTAAAGTTGGCCCTCGAGGAGAACGGAGGATGGTGGCCTGCTCTTCAACCACTTGGGTGTTGATTCCCACATAGACAGGCATTCCAGTAGGATGCTGAAATACATTGGCTAGAGGTACATGCCCCTGAGCGGAGGGGGAGGCTGGCATACCTCTGGCCCACCCGCGTGTCCCTCTTCTGGCACCCCTGTCCTCTGGGGATTTCTGCCTGTGTCTGCTGCCCAATACAGTCAGATCAGCTTCTTCCCCTGCTTGGGCAGGTGGGCTGTGGGAGCGAGCGCGGGGTCCAGTAGTCGCCATAACGGGGATCACATTCCAAACACCTGATCGTGGTTCTTTAAGAAGCGCCCCTACCTGTCCCTGGGTATCCTGAGTACCTGCTGCTGATGCTTCTCCTCTGCCTTGTTCTTCTTCCTCATCCTCCTCATCCTCCTCCTCGGAGAGAGTAGGGGTCTCGTCCACTAAGTCGTCCTGCTCCCTAGTAGACATGGAGTAGTCTACCGACCTCCCTTTCTTAGGGCGCGCTGGAGGTTGCTTGGCCTTCAGCCTACTGATATCTATCCGGCCTGCATTCTTTGCCCATTTGACAAAGGCATGCTTTCCCTTAGAGAAGTACTCTCTTCCCCTCCTCCTATGTTCCTTGGTCTCTGCATTCATATTGCTCAGGCATCCATTCAGCCTGGGGTCCCAAGGGGCAATGTGAGGTGGTAGGATGAGATAGCCGTCTAGGCCATAGTGGAAGTCATCCGGTTGGGCTCGGTCACACTCCTGCTTCTTATTTGTGACGGTCATCCACCTCCAGTCTGTTGGCTGCTGGTAGTACTGGGGTCCGTGCTCAGCCTTCCTCAGTTTACACGGGAACCAGTGGGGAGAGAACATCTGCTGTCCTGCTTCCCTGGCCAAGTACTCCCAGCTCCTTCTCTCAACTTCATTGTAAGCTGGCAGGAGTGTGAGGTAGAATACCGTATCCTTAAAGCTATCGGGCCGCATGCTCACCATCCGGATGAGTCTCTGATCTCCCACTATTCCCGGTATGGGGACCGGCTTGTCCTCTGAATCATCTGCGAGATACCGGGCCTGCTCTGCTGTATAGCCCACCATCTTAGCATAATCTTCGTAAAGGACCACGCCGGTGTGTGTCTCGATGTACCTGTCCAGTGCTGTAGCTCCTTCCTTCTGTAGCAGTGTTGTCTGTTCCAGCCTGTTGATCTCCTGGGCTGCCAGCAATGCTTCCTTCAGGTTATCGAAGTTTTGGCCACCCACCACAGTATACCTGTAAGTGGCCAAGCTCTTCTGTCTGTCCGCTTCAATCTTTTTTCTTTTCTCCTCTTCTGCCGCTGCCGCTTCTTCTTGCTGTTTCTTCTGTCTCTCCTCCTCAGCCTTCCTGAGGTTTTCCGCTTCCTGATCCTTCTTCCTCTGTGCCTCTTCTGCCGCCTCTTGTTGTTTGCGGACCCTTTCTTGTTCTCTCCTGGTGAGGGACGTCGCCGCCAGCTCCTTCTGGTATTGCTCCATTGTCCTCCTGGCTTCTTCTGCCTTGCGCTTTCTGTCCTCCTTTTGTGTGGTGGGCGCCATCCTGCACATGTAACCAGGGCACAAGTTAGTAGGATATGGACCTTTGTCATAGGGATTGCAGGAAGTATGTTAGTATTTAGTATAGTGGCTTCGCTGCTGTTTACCTTACAGGATGATTGCTAAAAGTTGACGTAGTTGCGATGCGCTACACATAAACGTATGAGTGTGTTTTTATCGCTCTCGCTCACTAACTGTCATATATTTTCCCCTCCAACTTAAATGGAGACAGGACCGCCTGTCACCTTCCCGTGTCAACTGAAATGACAGTTATGGAGGGACTCCAGCGGCCCGAAGGTGGAACCGTGTCAACGCCCCTTTGGCATTGGTCAAGTGGTCCTTAAACTCCCAAGTGTCCCCAGAGGCATCGTAACCCTTCCATCGAATGAGGTATTTCATGACATATTTAGACGATCGACGGACCGAGCGAGCGTCTAAAATCTCATCGACCTCATATTCCTCAGGGTCGCCGTCCCGGACAGCGGGGACCGGTCCCGGTTGGACAGGGAACCGACCTGTGAACAGTGTATCACCTTTGATGTACGGTTCCAGGAAGGAGACATTAAAGACCGGGTGCCCCTTGTATTCAGCTGACATGTTCAGTTTGTAAGCATTCTGACCGACACGACGGACCACCGAATATGGACCGACCCAGACAGGGCCAAGCTTTTTCTTGACCACACCAGGGAGGTACAGGTGCTGAGAATGCAGTTTGACTAAATCCCCCTTGGAAAATGTCAGTTCCCGACGGTGTTGATTAGCGTATTTTTGTTGGTTTTCTTGGGCCGTGTGCAAGTTTCGTTGGACTTCTGACAGGGTGTCAGCAAACTCCTGAGTTAACTGGAGGGAGACCGGGTTGTCAATCCCTTCAGGGTGAGTTAAAGATTCCCCTAGCACATCTAGAGGAGACTTAGGGACTCTACCCAGGCTGAGTTCAAAAGGAGTTTTGCCCGTTGACGCGTGCACCGCACTGTTGACCGCAAACTGAATTTGAGGCAACAGGTCATCCCAATTATCTTGTTTTTGGTTAATATATGCTCTCAGCACCTCCTGCAGAACTCGGTTAGTTCTTTCAGTCTGCCCATCAGTCTGAGGGTGGTTTGCTGTGCTGAGCAGCTGTTTGACTCCCATTAACCCCATTAAAGCTCTCCAGAACTTAGAGGTGAATTTTGAGTCTCTGTCTGAGATGATATTAGAAGGGAGCCCATGTTGGCATACTACATGGTTGTAAAACTGTCTCGCTGTTTCGAGTGCAGTCACTTTGACAGTTGTGGGGATAAAAATGACCATTTTTGTCAGTTTATCCACGACTACCAGTATTGAATCATGCCCGTTGGCAGTTCTTGGTAGTGAGACCACCCAGTCCATGGATATAGTTTCCCAGCGTCCCGCTGGGATGGGTAGCGGTTGCAAGAGACCTCCGGGTGGTGTGTGCCGAGACTTATTTCTCTGACACTGGTCACAGGACTTGACATATTTCAAGACCTCCCGGGGTAACCCCTCCCAATGATAATGTTTTGCCAGTTTGCCAACAGTTTTGGCCTGCCCCAAATGTCCACCCAGGAGACTGTCATGAGCTTGACTCAGTAAGAGAGACCTTATTTCCAAATTATTAGGAATGACCAGCTTCAGCCTGCCTGAAGTGGTTTCAGTCACCCAGACCCCTCCCTTGAGCTTATACCCGAGTGCAGTAGCACGACACACACCAGTAGTGGGGCTGGGCTCAAATGTTGGGTCAGAAAGGTAGGCTTTCCTAAGTTGTTCAAGGAAGGACTTTTTCACCTTTAGTGAAGTGAGTGCACACAGGACTTTATCTACAGCATGCTGACTAAAGTTCCTTTCTTGCAAGTCAGGTCTTCTAGAGAGTGCATCAGCAGGATTCAACTTCCCTGGTTTGTAGTCGATCTGGACTTGGAACTGCTCCAGCATCTGGCTCCAGCGGTTCTCCCTCCTCGACAGCTTGGACTTCTTCTGAAAGTGGGTCAGAGCTAGATGATCTGTAATCACCTTAAAAGCTTTACCATGTAAGTATGCTCTCCACTGTTTGAGTACATGAATGATAGCTAGCAGCTCTTTATCATGCACTGAGTAATTAATCTCCGCTGGATTAAATTTCATAGACTCATACAACACAGGATGCCACTCCTGCCGTACCTTACCATCCTTTGTGGTTTTGTCAGCAGGCTGCAACAAAATAGCACCCATGGCAAAATCAGAGGCATCAGTAACCACCTGCACCGGTTTGCTGGGGTCATACACGGCTAGCACTGGGGCAGAACAAAGGGCATCTTTAAGGGTCTGGAAGGCAGCCTGCTGCTCTTCCCCCCACACATACCCGATGTCTTTCTTAGTAAGGTCAGTCAGTTTACTGGCCTTTGTGGAATAATTCTCAATAAATCTCCTATAGTAGTTAGCCAACCCGAGGAAGGATCTAACTTCAGAGACAGACTGTGGTACTGGCCAGTCCCTTATGGTCTGGACTTTCTTAGGATCCACACTGATGCCCTCTTTACTGACAACGTGGCCTAAGAATTCAATACTTTCCTTAAAGAAATCACACTTGCTCATTTTAGCATACAAGTGATTTTTCCGCAGAGTGTCCAGCACTTTCTTTAAGTGTTCAGTGTGCTGAGCTTCATCTTTAGAGAAAATTAAAATATCATCCAGGAAAACTTGCACAAACTTATCCAAATAAGGTCTGAAAATGTCATTCATAGCACCCATAAAGGTAGCAGGAGCATTAGTCAGTCCAAATGGCATCACGTTGAACTCATAGTGTCCATAACGTGTGCGGAAAGCAGTCTTGTGTTCATCCCCCTCAGCAATTCTGATTTGATGATAACCACTCTTGAGATCTATCTTACTGAACACCTTAGCGCCAGACAGGGTATCAAGCAAGTCCTCGATTCTGGGTAAAGCATACTTGTTCTTTACTGTAATTCTGTTCAGGGCTCTGTAATCCACACACATCCGCATACTGCCATCCTTTTTCTTAACAAATAGGATAGGTGCGCCGTACGGTGATTTACTGGGAGAAATGTAACCATTTTCCTCCAGCTCTGCAATCTGTGTTTTCAACTCCTCGCTCTCCAAATAAGACAAGCCATAAGTGCGTTGCCAGGGTGGCTGGCTACCAGGTAATAGATCAATCCTATGATCTACTTCCCTTTTAGGGGGTAGTCCTGGAGGCATGTTAAACACATCAGTGTACTGAGCAACAATTTTTGCAGCAGTAGGGTGCTCCGGAGGGCTTACCTTTTTCTCAACCACTTCTTCAGGTTGAGGAGGTACCTCTCTTAGCAGCAGACAGAACATTCTGTCTTCCTTCTGGTTCCAGCTTTTGACGAACTCCATTGCATTCAGCAACTTGCATCCTTCTGGAAGCCTCTTCTTTTCCTTCATTTGCCATCCACACAGGACAAGAGGAAGAGCACTGGTGGGTGCCAAGTCAGTCTGCCCATCACTGGCTCCTCTCACTTTAACTGTACCTCTGCTCCAACACACTTCAGCTTGATGTCTATTAAGCCAGGACCTGCCTAGCACGAGATCATAAAAGCCAGTGTTGAGTACCTCAAATGTAAGCGTTTCAGTTAGAACTGCAATGCCAGAACCTAACTGGACCTCAATAGGCTTGGTTATAACTCCTCCCGGGATACTTGAGGCATCTCCAAGGAATATTTTTCTATTCCCTTGGGTGACAGTAGGCAGCCTTAGCCGCTTAACTAAGTCCTTGTGAATAAAAGTATGTGACGCCCCTCCGTCAACAAATGCCCTCACCTTCCTACCTGCAATCATGCAATGCAGTAGGATAGGGGGGACTGTCTTTTCCTGACTTTCGCATTGTTCTCCTGACGTAGCAAAGAAATGTTGGACATCAGGTGGAACAAGAGCATCCAGAGTGTGCACTCTCTGGACGTCTATATTACTGATGGTCTCCTTTATCTGTTTGTCAGGCATGCATAGTGAATCCAGTTCAGCAGGACCCATAATACCTGCTACGAGGGCAGCTAGTGACGACTCACTATCTCTAGCATCCTCACAGTCAGTAGACTGGATTACTGACTGTTGCTGTCTTTTAAAGGCTGGTCTTTTCTCTCGACCTTAGGCAGGTGCTTGACCGGACACTGTTCTCTGTAGTGGCCTTTCTGCTGACAATGGTAGCAAGTAGATTTTGCTGAGGCTGGTCTCGGCTTAGTCCTACCACCACCCCTTCCATAGCCACCTCGAGAGGGACCACCTCTACCTCTAGACTGAATAGCATTGTACTCATACTCATATTCATCACCCTGATTATCCTCAGCCTGGTCTCCTTCAACTGCATTGTAGGAACCGTGGGGCTTTTTGACAATCTTAGACACCAAAGCGTTACTCTGGCGCTTGTGATTGAACTGCTGCTGATCCCAGGCGTCAGCATCCTGGATCAAGTCAGCCAGTTTCTCATACTTTTTCTCAGCAAAATGACCAGAGACCTCGGATTTCAAGCCATACCTGAAGTATGCTATCCTATACCGTTCTGGCAAATCAGGCTGCTTCATCATGTTCTCTTGGAACTTTTGAGCAAACTCAGCAACTGAAGTGGTCTGCTTCAGTGTCAGGGAGATCATCGCATAGATAGCTTTCTCCTGCTGGTTGATGACATCAAACTTCTCATGCAACTTCTCGACAAACTCTACCCACGTAGGGTCACCGAGTTGCCGAGCCTTACGCTCTTCCTTCCAGTAAAGCCACCAGTCTGCGGCACTGCCTTTCAGTAGCGCACCGGTGTGCCTGACCTTCTCGTAATCTTGCAGTTCTGGGTAGTTCTCCAGCCACTGCTCAACATCCGCGAGAAACTTGATCAGGTAATATTTTCTGTTTCCCTCAGGATCATAGTCCTGGGGAGGTTTCGGCTTGGGCTTACTAGGCCCTCGGCCACCACCACTAGTGGTGTGAGACCCCAGTTGGTCTCTGTCCCGGAGTAGGGACATTATGATTCTTTTGTCCTCCTGCTGGGACTGATACATGGTCGCCATTTGCGACTGCATCTGAACGAACAATGCTCCCAAGTCTACATTTTGGGGTGGTAGATTAGCAAATGCAGCAGCAGCATTGGCATCTACTCGCTGAGTAGTGTCCTCAACAATCCCTCTTGCTCCTGCAGCAGCAATTCCTGCCGCATTCAGCCGGTCACGTATTTGACCTAGGGGTACATTGAGTTGTACGGCAGGAGGTGGGTTCAGAACATTGGCCCTTGATGCCATAAGTTCTTCAACAGTGCGCTCGTCAGCTGGCTGTCCTTCCCTCCTTTGTATATCTTCAGCGGCCTTTGCTACTTGTTCAGCTTCTAGTCTGGCTATCTCCTCCTCAGCTTGCTGAGCTGCGACTGAGGCAATAGCAGCTGCCTCATCTGCAGCCTCCCTAGCTGCAGTATCCGCTACTGCTTCCGAATAGGTACGGTTTCCCGCTACATGGCTTTCCGCCTGGTTTTCGACATTCTCGTTATCCTGGTTCTCCATGTCTCGGGAGTTGCTAGTTTGAGACCTTGTCCTTACCATACAAAGAAGACTGTGATAACTGCTCCGATACCACTGAAATGAATCGACTTACCAAATAGGCGATTAACAATTAATAAAGATCTTTATATCAGCAAGTAATCTTTATGGTAATTTCCGTTAACTGGTTAAACGGCAAAGGACAATACACTAGCAGTGAATAATACTCGTAAGTCAAATGCGAGTAAACTAGCATCAATAATGCAAATCAGTAAACTCATACATAAGCAAGGTTAGAAGACAGTGCGTATCAATGGCTTCTCGCCTTGGATTCAGATCTCTCTCAGTAAGCTGTACAAGAGAGTTGGCCTCGTTTCCGAATGCCGAACTCGAGAGCAATGCCTAGCATATGTACATGGAATGAGTTTACTGTTCAACGGTCAGTGCGATGGCACCGCCTACCCGGGAGTTAACCACGTTGGTAGGACCTCGGTTAACCAAATCCACCGCCATCTCCCATCATCCCGAATAGCCATCCATCATGGGGATGTCATCTGGCCATTCATCTAGCAGGTGGTACTTAGATGCATATCAAGGCAGTTCGCTGCTACCGAGCACGGAAGTCAGCTGGCTGTCAAAGAATGTGTCAGCAAGCTGACTTAAGTTGACTTCAGCCTGCTGCTTTTGGCCGAGTCATTAAACTGATAATTATGTAAAGTCCAGCAGACTGATTATTAACTAAAGTTCAGCAGACTGACTACTAACTAAAGTTCAGCAGGCTGAACTAAATTAACTATTATATTTAAATGAATATTATATCTACTAATATACTGATTCATTACAAATCTGCTTGGTCAGGGATTTCCTTGTTTGGTCTAATCTACTCACACTTCTAGGTTTCTTAGCTGGGGTAAATGATCGAGGCAAATTGTTTTAGTTGACACAAATCTGCCCCAACTGCCTTTGGTTTAATCTTGATTGTTCGCTGGGCCACGGGTCAAAAGTGTCTGAGCATGCTGATGCCACTTTTTTCTGGCTTGGGTTTGGGACAATGTAGGTGTGGGAAGAGCTCCTATGGCTGGAAGAGATGCTAAGTCTTCTATGGAGCAGGCTATATTTGTGCAATAAGCTAAGTTAGGTGGTTCACACAAGCCATGGCATGTCTCAGCAGAGAGTACAGCCTGTTATCAGAACTGAAGGGCCCTATTCTGCAAATGAAAAAAGCTTTCAATTTTGTATAAGTGTCCAGGGTGGTAGGTAGAAAAGATGTACAGGCCACTTTCCAAGATTTTGGATAATCAATTGCATACTATTTTTGGTCATTTTTTGATCATTTTAAATGATAAATAATATGTCTTCAATTTCTCCGAATGTACAATTCATGTGTTCCTCGTGCTTATAATAGGGTCAAGAAGAGGTATATGAAATTTGAATCCATTTGAACATGTGTGGAAGCCATGGTTCCCTCCACATTAGCCTAAAAAAAGATGTGATGCAAAGCACAAATGGCCAGTTATCGGCAGATTTCAGACACTCACTAAAACTAGCACAAGCGTTCACAAACCAGTCCAATGGCTCTCACACTTAAACCACATACTCTTGATGGTCATAGCTGTCCATGGGAACATTAAAAACATATTCCTTGAAAAACTGCAGAAGTTGTGGACCATCCTGTTTCACGCGTGCGAACATGAACACCTGGCAATATTTGCACGTGTGTGACTCCCACAGGATTTGCTTAAATTTTAGTTTTCTTAATCCCACATGTTCATCATAGGGTCATGCAAGGGTGGGTGAAGTTTCAACCAGTTTGGGCATATGTAGAAGCTATGGTGCCCTGCACACTGACATAAAAAATATGTCATGAAATGCACAAATGCCTGCTTATCGACAGATTTATGGGAATCATTAAAAGCGGCACAATTGTAAACACACAAGTCCTATGGATATATAATTTGAACTACATACTCTTGAGTGTAATACCTGAGCGTAGAACCAAAAACAAGACCATTCCTTCAAAATCTCAAAAAGTTGCAACCAAGCCTCTTTCAGGCGTGCGAACGTTGACACCAGGCAATGTTTGCACGTGTGTGACTCCTACAAGATTTGTCAAGATACATTTATTTTAAATCCATGTTCATTATAGAGTCATGCATGGGTAGGTGAATTTTTAGTCAATTTGGGCATATGTGGAAGCTATGGTGACCTGCACAGGGACTTGCAAAATATGTTACAACTATTGTGTTTCGTCTAAATGACCAAATATACATGTTTCACTGGAAACTAAATACCTGACAAGCCACAACTTTGATTAGCTCAAATTTTTGGACAGGATGGAAAACAGCCATATATACCTAAATACAAAAATTCAGACAGTTCCGATAAATCCGCTGCAAACGGCGCCTAAAAGTACAAAACTACCCCTAAATGTCCTCAAAAGGGTATTTTGGGTTTCATGTGTGCAGGCTGACCAGGGGGTTGCCGGCACATCAAGGACCGCTGGCGACGTTACTTTCCAGCCCCTCCCACCTGCCACCCCTGGGCAGGCCTCGGTACCAACGCCTTCGTACACGCCCTCCCTTCCTGCACAATTTCATGGTGGCCCAGGGTTCGATGTGCGTCGTTTCCTCAAGAAACTTCAAACATTCTTCGTTTTATCAAAAGTCGCCCCGGTCGACCAAGCCATGATGGCTTCCACTTTTGTTAAGGGGGACACTGCACAATTATGGCATGGACAGGATGGTGGGACGATGACATTTGACGACTTCTCTACTACATTACGTCGTTCTTTTGGACGTCATAATCCTTCCAAGGTACCTCAAGAGTTGAAATCCTAAGAAGAGCCCGCCGTACAGCCTCGTCGTCATCCTATTTGCAACAACCGTCCTCCTTCTAAAGCCACCATTCCTAGGGCTAGTCAACCGGGTCCAAAGCGCAATTTCCCTTTCGGAGGAGCCAGCACTTCCAGACAAGCGGGGCCAGCATCTAAGACTAGCAAGATCAATAACACCGAGGCTCGTCACCACAGGGTGGCGGCAGGCTTGTTTTTTTCATGTGGTCAACAGGGACATACCTCCAAAACATGTTCTTCAAGAAAGAATTTGAGGCATGCTCCCAAAAAAGTAGCTCAAAAGTCAGTCACAGCAACTCCTTCTGAACTATTCACAACACTCTTTAGTGAACGGGAAATCCTAGGTGTTTGTTTGCATACACCAAATATTCTTGTTCTCTCTGGCATACCCAATATTGATATCTTCCGTCCTCAATACGTTGGTATGCAAGTGTTGAGCTTTGAAGAGTTTACGAAACTCGAGTGCATCCATGCTTGCATGTTCTTGCGCTTTCAGCCGCACAACCCTCATCTTGAGCAGTGTTACGCACACTTGGCTCGTTTGAGGAAACGGCAACGGTGTCTTGCACCAATTTACATTGCTGCATTCACACACTCTCGCTGGAATTGGAACGTACTTTCATGTTCCCCGCTCGGACTAAGATGCAAAATGGTATTTTGCCTATGAAGCTTCAAATCTCCCATATTCCTCTCACGGCGAGGACTTTGCTCGTGATGCATAACGCTTTCCTGGCTTTGAAGATGACGTTTGAGACTTACATCTCAGGCCGGTCAAGTCTAACGATCATGGATTCAGGTGCATTGAACAACTTCATTAGCGCACGTTTTGCGCACGAGTTGAAGCTGGTTCCACACCGTAAATGTAACGTTTCTGGTTGAAACGGTCTTTTTTTGAGAATCTTTTCCTCGGTATTCAAGAAACCTTCATAACAGCGATTGGAAAATATCTCTACATGGAAATACTTGTCTAACTTTTGAGAAAGAATGGGAGAGAGGAGAAGTAGTATTCGTGCTTGTGAGAGTTGCACTCACAATGACTCTTGTGGGTATTTATACCCACACAACGTGAGGCATCGAGTGCTTCAAGTCACCACCTAGGGCACTGGTCATGTCAACAAAAACGATCAAATTGATGTGACCAGTTTGACCGAATGCAAGAAATCGCTCCATGTGGAGATTTCGAGACTTTCGACGAATCGCGTCGAATCGCTTCGCGCCGAATTGGCGTAGTCACATCTATTCGACTTTTCGAATAGACGTGATTGGTTATAGTCACGTCTATGAGTTTCCTCAAATAGACGTGACCGGTCGCGTAGTCGCGAATAGTTGCGTACACGTCGTTTCGTCATGACCACGTAGTTTGTAAAAACTACTTTGCCAATTGGTTAGGTGTGAATGTTTCAAACGAGGACTCGCGGGTTTGAATTTGCCTGGATGCAAAGTAACTTAGCATAATTTACTCGTTTGACTTTTCGACTTCGTTCGGCTTTACGACGCGTCGTAAATCCAAAATCTATGGCTTAGGCATTATCCGAAAATACTAATAATCATATCAACTTAATTAATCAAAGATTAATTAGGTTATTATTCTCATAATTGATTAAAGTACCTTATGACTAATTATGTCAAACTATTGCCAAGTTGTCGAATTACTTTACGACGCTTTTTGCAATAGCATCTTGGTCGTTTCGCTAATTGACCATCAATTAGTCGGCACACACGTGTGGCGAATAGTTTATCAAGATGCAATCATTTATCAGCAATATATTGATAAATAGCGACACGTATTGTAGGTAATCAGGAGAATATTCCTAAATACGCCTAAAATAACTTAGATTGTTACACTCCTCCCCCCTAAAAAGAACTTAACGTCCTCGTTAAGCGTCGTCTTTTAAGTTGAGTGTGTCCATACTGACCGTAATCAGCGTCAAACACTGTCAGCAAAAATCTTTGCATCATCATAGGGACGAAAAAGAGCGATCATTTGACTGCGTCTCTTTTGCGCTTGTTCCTTGGCTTACGAATTGTCCCGGGTAGCACACTTGCCGTGGGGCAAAACATCTGAGCAGTAGCCCATCGTAACCAATATTGTTGAGCCATGTCTTTACAATTCAGTAGGATCTCGTCCTGAGGTTCGTACAAATTCCAACTGGAATCATCATCAAGCCACTTGATCAAAAGCTCCACTCGTGGAGGCTAATGACGGGTATAGCGGTGTCCTAAGACGTCCTCTGCATCCCAAAATTATCATCATCGGCGAGTTCCAATTCCGGTGCCTGTGGCTGATAGCGGCCATCAGATCGAAACAGCCTAAGTAAACTGACATGGAACACAGGCTACGTTCGCCCCATGGATTTAGGCAAATCCAGTTGGTACGCAACAGGTCCAACCTTTGCAGTCACGATGAAAGGGCCTACCCAACGAGGCAGAAGCTTTTGCTTTCCCTTGGTGCTTGAGTTGCAGGTTTTTAGTTTGCAGAAGTACTTCATTACCAACTTGAAAACTCAACTCAGTTGTGTGCGTATCAGCAAATTGTTTCTGTTGATCTCGAGCGGCGGCTAGAGTCAACTTTGCTTGTTTGTGCACCTTTTGAAGAGAGTGGACAAAGAGGCAAGCACTTGGTACTCTCATGGTTGACATCCCCGCCTGACCGAAATCGATGGAAGTCCGGGAAGTGTGCAAATATAATTAAGGAAAAACGGAGTTTCCTTAACACTTTTCTCATAAGCATTATTTACTGCAAACTCTGCAATTGAAAGAAGGGTGTCCCAGTTGTCTTGGTGAGGATTCACATAATGCCTAAGGAACTGTTGCAAAACGCGGTTCATTCGTTCTGTCTGACCATTGGTCTGAGGATGGAAGCTAGTTGACATCTTAAGGGTTGTGCCAAAATGCGAGCAAACTTCCTGCCAGACGTGGCTCGTAAATTGACTGTCACGATCGCTTATGATCTCTTTCGGCATCCCATGTAACTTGAACACGTAATTAATGAAGAGACGTGCGGTCTCCTTTGCATCAAGTGATGATTTAGTGGCCACAAAATGCACCATCCTCATGAAACGGTCCACGATCGTTAACACCCCATTGTGTCTTGTATCGGTGGTAGGCAATTCCATGACAAAGTCGAGGTTTATGCTTTCCCAAGGAGCACCTCCAAGTTCCAATAGTTGCACCTTCCCAGCGGGTAAAACATATAGGTCTGCCTGCCTCCAACAGCACAGCCCCTATTCCAACACCGGACACATTAGAGACTACCTCGTAAGGCAAGTCCGGATCGGCCAATGAAAGGATCGGCGAATTTGTGAGTGCATACTTAATGCGCTTAAACGCATGCTGCAAATTCTCATTTCAAATGAACATCTTATCTTTCCTTGTCATAGTAGTTTGAGGCGCTGCCATCACTGAACAAACTTACGGAAGTAATTAGCAAACCCACGGAATGAACGTACAGTATGTACATCAATCGGTACAGGCCAATCTTCGACACACGCAATTTTGGCGGGATCGGGGCGCACCTCGTTCATACCCACAATGTGCCCAAGGTACAACAGTTCATCCTTAAGGAAGGAACATTTCTTGAGCTTGGCATACAGATGTTGCTCTTTTAGGATTTGCAACACCAATTCCAGGTGCGTGTAATGCTCGTCCCTGTTCTTTGAGTAGACCAGGATATCGTCGAGGTAAACCTGGACAAATTTTCCCAAATATGGTCTAAGCAGATCGTTCATCGTGCTCTGGAATGTCGCTGGTGCATTGGTAAGTCCAAAACTTAGGACTTTGTAGTGGAAGTGCCCAATAGGCGTCCGAAACGCTGTCTTGAAGACATCCTCTGGTGTGATTCAAATTTGATTATAGCCTTGGGCTAGATCAAGCGAGGAGAACATGCATGCCCCCTTGCAGCGAATCAAACAAATCATCAATGCGAGGCAACGAACAGCGGTTCTTGACCGTTAAGTAGTTCAGCGCACGATAATCAATGCACATCCTGAGCGTCCCATCTTTCTTTGAAACAAATAAAATGGGGGCTCCAAATGGAGAAGAGCTCGGCTCAATCCATCCTTTCTTAAGCAAGTCGGTAATTTGGTCCTTCATTTCTGTCATCTCCAACGAGCTTAAGCGATAAATAGGTCGCCAAGTCGGTTGAGAATTTGGAACGAGAGGGATAGTATGCCCAATATTCCTATCAGGCGGAAGCTCCGCTGGTATTTCACTGGGGAACATTGACTTTTGCTTCTGCAATAAAGCAGCAAGTTCACTTGTAAGTGTCGCCACATGATCAGGGACGTCCACTACATCGTCTTTTGCAAAGACTGTAGTGGATGTCAATGAGGGATCACGCCGCAGTAATCCGTAGAAAACATGTTGACCTTGTTTTGCCATACGCCGTGCTTGCTTAGTGGACAATAGAAGGGTCTCATGACTTTCTTTGTCCATATCGGGCTTGAGAGACTGAAGAGTAATCTTCCTGGTCCCTTTCTGAACAATGCATGTCTCTTGACCGTAGTCAAGTATTGCACTTGTTCGTATAAGCCAACTATTACCCAAAATTGCATCAATACCTTTGGAAAATTCCGTAACGTAGAATTGTTCATGGCCAAAGTATGACTGCACCTTAAGGCGTAACGTAATCGTTCCAACAATGCAAGCCAAAGAACCATCGTCAAGGCAAAGGGTTTGAATCTCCACAATTGGAATCAGCTTCATACCTTGTGCAAAACGTGCACTAATGAAGCTGTCTGATGTTCCTGAATCAATGACAGTGAAGCAGAACCGTCCTGAAACTTTCGTTTCAAACGTCATACTCAACCCCAAAGAATCATTATGCATCACTTGCAATGTCCTCGCCTTGAGAGGAATATGGGAAATATAGAGGTCCTTTACTAAAATCCCATTCTTCATTGCCGATCTCGCGCAAAACCGAGGATCGAGTCAAATTAAGCGCGTTTCCGTGGGAATGCAGCCATATAAACGGGTGCAAGACATTTGTGCATTTTCCGTAAGCCAGACAAGTGTGTGAAACACTACTCCACGTTAGAATCATGCGGCTGAAAGTGTAAGAACGTGCAAGCATATATACACTCAAGTTCCGTAAACTCGTCAAAGCTCAACACTTGCATACTAATATTGAAAGGGGCAAAGTGCCCTAGTGGAAGCGTAGTTACTCACGAGGAAAGGAACTAGTTGCCATCATACTAGAGAGTGCAGCGGCATATCACTAACAAAGCTAGGGGAAATTACTCAACATTTTGAGTAGCAAGAAACTGCTCACAAATGATGTAGGATGAAAGGCCTTGTCATTACAAACCCGTAGAAATTTACAGAAGTGAAAACTGATAAGAAACAAAGAAGTTTTGCCTATTTATAATTTTCTGCCTAAGTGCTTCTCCCTAGGAGGAAGCTACGGATTTTCCTAAGTGTTCGTCAAATCGTCCCTTCCAGAATATTCGTGAGTAAGCCAGATCAGTCTAATCTGACGTGTCGGGCCGAATTGACGTCCACATACATGCATCGACATTACTAGAATATTCTATCTTAGACGCGCTAGGCTAAACCGAAACTTCTAGGTAAATCGACCTAGTCGGCACTCCGCGTCAGCCGAACTTACGTGAAGGTTCGAGTTCATTCTAACGGGCCAGATCGCTCGACGCTGTCGGTCAATCCGACGGTCGCGCTCACCGCGAATTAAGGGCAGTCGTCAACCGACCTCAAAACTAATTAAACTTCGGAAATCCATAACTCTCTCAATACTTGACCAAATTTGATGCACTTTATATCAAAATGACCACAAAATTGCATTCTACATGAATGTACAATCAAAACATAATTTTATGAAACTCAAAAATGCACTTTATAAACCTATGACCTTACAAATATATTCCCAACGGAATATATCAATATCGGGTATGCTAGAGAGAACAAGAATCTTTGGTGTATGCAAACAAACACCTAGAAATTCCTGCTCACTAAGTAGTGTTGTCAGCAGCTCAGAAGGAGGCGCATTGACTGGCTCTTGACCTACTTCGTCGGGACCATTCCTCAAATCCTTTTGTGAAGGACACATTTTAGAGATATGTTCCTGTTTCTCACATGAAAAACACAAACCTGCCACCACAATGTGGTGACGAGCCTCGGTGTTAGCAATCTTGCGAGTCTTTAGGGAAGGTCCTGGTGAATTGGCAATTTTTCCGCCTTTGGAAAGGTTATGCCGTTTCGGACCTCTCTTACGAGATCAAGGAAAATTGGTAGGAGGAGGATGTGTAGTGCAAACAGGCTGACTAAGAGGCTATACGGCGGGCTCCTCCTGGAGTATTATTTCTTGTGCTACCTTGGAAGTGTTATGACGTCCAAAAGAACGACGTAACATAGCAGAGAAGTCTTCAAAAGTCATCGTTTGACAATCTTCTCCATGCCATAACTTTGCAACGGTCCCTTTAAGAAAAGTGGAAGCCGTCATGGCTTGGTTGATCGGGGCGACTTGTGCCAGAACGAAGAATTTCCGAAGTTGCTTCAAGAAATGACGCACATCAGACCCGGTGCCACCGTAAAATTTTGCCGGCGAGCGGGGCTTGGACGAAGACGTCGGTGCCGAGGCATGCCCAGGAGTGGCAGGTGGGTTGTGCTGAGGAGCGTCGTCGCCAGCGGTCCCAGATGTGTCGGCAACCCCCTGGACAGCCTGCAAATACGAACAAATCGCGGTGTTAAAAACCATCTTGGAAACAAAGCAGTTGTGCGAAATAAACGCGGCAAACGATTTTCAGCGGCAAAATTTTCCAGCGCCAAGTGGGCCTGGGGGACCGGTCAGGTTGTCATCGTTGCCAGCAGCAAGATTTGTAGCAGCGCGGTTGCACCAACAATCACTGTGTCGTCTCCGGTGGAAGGATTTTTCTTGAATTCCTAGAAAACGCCAAAATATGGCGAGAAACATTTTTGTCAAAAACAATAAGCGATCGTAGCCTAGGGCATTACTAGGATGGGTGACCGTCCCACTAAAGAATTGCCCCCAAAATATGTTTTCCAACCACTAAAAAAATAAATCCTTGGGGAAACCGAGATTGGCTTCGATACCAATGTAACGTTTCGGGCTGAAACGGTCTTTTTTTGAGAATCTTTTCCTCGGTATTCAAGGTTATTTTAATAACAGCGGTAGGAAATTATCTGAATTTGGAAATACTTGTCTAAATTTCGAGAAAAAATGGGAGAGAGGAGAAATAGTATTTGTGCTTGTGAGAGTTGCACTCACAATGATTCTTGTGGGTATTTATACCCACACAACGTGAGGCTTCTCGAGTCACCACCTAGGGCACTGGTCATGTCAACAAAAACGGTCAAATGGATGTGACCATTTTGACCGAATGCACGAAATCACGCCATGTGGAGATTTCGAGACTTTTGACGAATCGCGTCGAATCGCTTCGCGCCGAATCGGCGTAGTCACATCTATTCGACTTTTCGAATAGACGTGATTGTTTGTAGTCACGTCTATGAGTTTCCTCGAATAGACGTGACCGGTCGCGTAGTCGCGAATAGTCGCGTACAGGTCGTTTCGTCATGATCACGTAGTTTGTAGAACTACTTTGCCAATCGGTTAGGTGTGAACGTTTCAAACAAGGACTCGCGGGTTCAAATCCGCCTGGATGCAAAGTAACTTTGCATAATTAACTCGTTTGACTTTTCGAGTTCGTTCGGTTTTACGACTCGTCGTAAATCCAAAATCTATCACTTAAGCATTATCCGAAAATAATGATAATCATATCAACTTAATTAATCAAAGATCAATCAGGTTATTATCTCATAATTAATCAAAGTACCTTATGATGAATTGTGTCAAACTATTGCGAAGTTGTTGAATTACTTTACGACGCTATTTGCAATAGCATCTTGGTCGTTTCATAAATCGACCATCAATTAGTCGGCACACACGTGTGGCGAATATGCAATCATTTATCAACAATATATTGATAAATAGCGTAATGTATTGTAGGTAATTAGGAGAATATTCCTAAATACGCCTAAAATAGCTCAAATCGTAACAGTAAAGCCAAACAACTACGCCTTGGCGATGGTTCTTTAGCTCAAATTGTGGGCACGATTTGTTTACCTCTTAAGGTGCAGTCATACCATGGACATGAAAAGTTCTATGTAACGAACTTGCCTGATGGTGTTGATCCTAGTTTAAAAATCCGGATACGGCTCACACGTATGAGCGTACAACCAATCCGTACGGTACGTGAAGTTAATACAAATACGTCAAAATACGCCCAAATACGCCGGTGTCAGTCATATAAATCGATTGTCAGTTTCTGCGCGTGCGGCACCGTCTGCTTCTTTCACGTTTAATGCTTGGCTTAAAGTTTCAAATACTCCGCCAAAAATTGTTAAGTCACTCAGACACACGAATGCAACGTGCCGGCAGTAAGCGGAAAAGTAATCGGCGTCTTTGTGCACCGACTCCGCTTTCCCACTCCGTGCTCATTGCAATTTAGATTTTTGTGTTTCCGGTTGGCGTGTTCTACTTCGTGTGACCAATTACATCTATATAGCAAGCTTATCCATGTTTCTGCCAATAAAAACTCGACACAAGGATGAGCCACGACATAGGTGGGATTGCTTCTACCACCTTACATTAGATTAATCTTGTAAGTTATGGTGCTAAACGTTTGTTCGCAATGACAGTCCGATCACTTTGTCACAAGTGTCGCCTGCGCCCGTGAGGTACTTTGACAATGTGGTCTAATGATAAGCGTTCACAAGCCGACGTGGAGAGTTACAGCGGAGAAAAAAGGTGAAGTGAATAAATCGGGCACAATGCAGAAAAAGCCAATAATCTGCTTTCGATGTATACGCGTTTTTTGCCGTACGAGAATACGGCGTACTGAAATCCGTCCGGTACGGCCTGTTAGCCCTATACGGCCAAATTTTTAAACTAGGGTGTTGATGAAATTTTAGGTAACACTTGCCTTACGCATACACATGCATTGTTGGACTACGGTCAGAGTACGTGCATTGTTCGCAAGGGAGGTCGGAAGTTAACTCTTCAATCTCTTAAGCCCGATGTGGATTTGGGAGGTTCTACGAAGAATCTTCTATTATCCATAAAGCAAGCTCGGCAATTGGTTAAGCAAGGTCAACATGTTTTCTACGGATTACTGCGACAAGCTCCCAGAGAGGTTTCTTCTTCACTTTTTACGGAAGAGTCACATTTGGAAGTCCCTGGTCATGTTGCAACACTTACAGCCGAATTGTCTGCTCTTCTGCAGAAGTACAAGTGTGTGTTTCCACCTGATATCCCTGCAGGTCTCCCACCTGACAGAGGTATTGGGCATACTATTCCTCTTCTTCCAGACGTCCAACCTACTTGGCGGCCAATTTACGGCTTTAGTTTGCTGGAGCTGGAAGAGATGAAGACCCAGATTGCCAACCTGCTGGCGAAAGAATGGATCGAGCCGAGCTCTTCTCCATTTGGGGCACCCATCCTCTTCGTTCAGAAGAAGGATGGCAACCTATGTATGTGCAATGATTATCGAGCGTTGAACAACATAACGGTCAAGAACCGCTATTTGTTACCTTGCATCAATGATTTGTTTGATTTGTTGCAAGGCGCACAGGTGTTCTTTTCGCTTAATCTAGCCCAAGGCTATCATTAGATTCGGATCACTCCAAAGGACGTTCCCAAGACAGCGTTTCGGACGCTGATTGGCCACTTCCAATACAAAGTCCTCAGTTTTGGACTTACCAATGCAACAGCGACATTCCAAAGCACAATAAACGATGTATTTTGACCTTACTTGGAAAAGTACGTCCAGGTTCACCTCAACAACATCTTGGTCTACTCAAAGACGAAGGCCGAGCATTACAAACACCTGGAGTTGGAGTTGCAAATTCTTCGTGAGCAACAGCTTTACGCCAAGCTCAAGGAATGTTCCTTCCTCAAGGATGAACTTTTGTACAAGGGACATATCGTTGGCTCGACAGGCCTACGACTAGACCCGGCCAAAATCGCATGCGTTGCGGACTGGCCGGTCCCCACAGACGTATATACTGTTCGTTCATTCCTAGGCTTTGCAAACTACATTCGCAAGTTTATGCAAGGTTATACAGTGATGGCTACGCCACTCGTTTCTCGGACAAGGAAGAACGTGCCTTTATTTGGAATGAGAACACGCAATTTGCGTTAGAGCGCATTTCGAATGCCCTCACTCATGCGCCAGTTCTAACATTAGCTGATCCAAACCAACCTTACGAGGTAGTGGCGGATGCGTCTGGTGTTGGGATAGGATGAAATGAATCCACTTACTAATAGGCGATTAACAATTAATAAAGACCATTATATCAGAAAGTAATCTTTATGATATTCTCTGTTAACGAGTTTAACAGCAAAAGGACAATACACTAGCAGTGAACAATACTCTCATATGTAATGTTAGTAAACGAGCATCAATCATGCAATCAGTAAACTCATACATAAGCAAGGCTAGAAGACAATTATTTTGAATAACTTCTCGCCTTGAATTCAAATCTCTCTCTCAGTAAGCAATACAAGAGAGTTGGCCTTGATTTCGAATGCCGAACTCGAGAGCAATACCTAGCATATGTACATGGAATGGTTTTACTGTTCAACGGCAAGTCCGATGGCACTGCCTACCCGAGAGTTGACCACGTTGATAGGACCTCGGTTAACCAAATCCACCACCATCTCCCATCATCCCAAATCGTCATTTGGCCATTCATCTAGCATATCACACTTAGATGCATGACTAGGCAGTTCGCTGCTACCGAGTACGGAAGTTAGCTAGCTGACTGACAAAGAATGTGTCAGCAAGCTGACCTGAGTTGACTTCAGCCTTCTGCTCACGGTTGAATCATTAAACTGATTACTATTAAAAGTCCAGCAGATTAAATATTAACTAAAGTTCAGCTAGCTGAACTTTATCAACCATTATATTTAAATGAATATTATATCTACCAGCATGCTGATTCTTTACAATCCCTCCAACTTAAATTGTTGTCGCCTCGACAACATTAAACTGTAGGGTTATCTGTTTAGAAAACTAACAGTACTAATCTCCCAACCCCCTGCCTCTTGCTTCAACACTGTTGCCTAGCTGTGGGGATCACTTGTGACAATGAATTGCCACCTCCACCCTCAGGCCACTTCCATGTGGGATGCAAATAGAAAGACCTCAAGCAAGGCTTGACTGGAGGATGGTTCTGAGATCTAGGTAGATGTTCTTGGGGCCCCACGATTAGGAGACTGAGATTTGGACCTAGATTTGGACAGCCCTCTAGGTTTGTCAGTTGGCCTTCTAAAGAACCCTGTTTGTTCTAAAGTTGGCCCACGAGGAGAACGGAGGATTGCAGCCTGCTCTTCAACCACCTGGGTGTTAATTCCCTCATAGACAGGCAACCCAGTAGGATGCTAGAATACATTGGCAAGTGGCACATGTCCCTGACTGAAGGGGGTGGCCAGCACACCTTTGACTACTCCGCATGTTCCCCTTTTGTTACCTCTGTTTTCTGGGGATTTCTGCCTTCCTCTGCTGCCAAGTACAGTAAAATCAGCTTCTTCCCCTGCCTGGGCAGGTAGGCTAGGAGATCGGGTGCAAGGTCCTGTTGCCACCACAGTAGGGGTCACAGTCCATACACCTGATCTTGGCCCCCTAGGGGTCCCTGCTTTTGCCTGCCCCTGGGTCTCCTGAGCTCCAACGGTTGATGCCTCTCCCCTGCCCTGTTCTTCCTCCTCATCCTCCTCATTTTCCTCCTCTAAGAGAGTAGGGTCTCGTCCACCAAGTCATACTGCTCCCTGGTGGGCATGGAAAAATCTACTGACCTTCCTTTCTTAGGACGAGCTAGAGATTGCTTGGCCTTCAGCTTGCTGATATCTATCCGGCCCGCATTCTTTGCCCATTTGACAAAGGCATGCTTCTCCTTAGAGAAGTAGTCTCTTCCCCTACGCCTGTGCTCCTTGGTTTTTGCATTCATATTACTCAGGCATTTATTAAGCCTGGGGTCCCAAGGGGCAACGTGAGGTGGCAAGATAAGGTAGCCGTCCAGCCTGTAGTGGAAGTCATCTGGGTGGGCCCGTTCACACTCCTGCTTCTTGTTAGTGACGATTATCCACCTCGTGTTTGTGGGCTTCTGGTAGTATTGTGGCCCATGTTCCGCCTTTTTAGCTTACAAGGAAATCAGTGGGTATGAACATCTGCTGCCCTGTTTCCTTGGCCAAGTACTCCCAGCTCCTCCTCTCAATTCCATTGTAGGCCGGCAGCAGTGTTAGGTAGAATACTGCATATTTAAAACTATTGAGTTGCATGCTTACCAACCTGATGAGTCTCCGATCTCCCACTATGCCAGGTACCAATACTGGCTCATCTTCCCTTGGTGTTTCTTCTGCCTCTTCTCCTCAGCCTTCCTGAGGTTCTCCGCCTCCTGCTCCTTCTTCCTCTGTGCCTCTTCCGCCGCCTCTTGTTGGTTGCAGACCTTGTCTTGTTCTCTCCTGGTGAGGGACGTCGCCGCCAGCTCTTTCTGGTAGCGCTCCATTGTCCCCTTGGCTTCTTCTGCCTTTCACCTTTTGTCTTCCTTTTGTGTGGTGGGAGCACATGTAGCCAAGACACAAGTCAATAGGATCTCATTCATTGTCACACGAGATGTAAGAGAAGTTAGTTTGTATTATTACGGCAGGTTCATTCCCTTTACCTTACAGGGTAGGTCCTAGGAGTTAATGGAGCTGTAGCGCAATGAGAATAAACAAATAAATGTGTGTGTAGGGTGAGTTAAGTGAATTGTGTATGTGCTGGTCCCTTCCTCCTTCCGAGTTGTGGACACCCTCCAACTTAGCTTAAGGTGGGCCTGGCTGTCAAATCTGTTACTATGCTGACACTTCACTGTCACATTCCCATCGCTTAACTGTCACTTAATCGTCACATTCCCCTCCAACTTAAATGGAGAAAGGACCTCCTGCAACGTTCCCCGTCAACGGGAACGACAATTAAGGAGGTGTTCCAGTCGCCCAAAGGTGAAATCGTTTCAACGCCCCTTGCATTAGTCGAATGGTCTTTAAATACCCAAATGTCCCCAGAGGCATCGTACCCCTTCCATTGGAATAGATATTTCATGACATGTTTAGATGATCAACGACAAAGCGAGCTTCTAAAATCTCATCAACCTCATATCCTACAGGGTCACCATTCCTGACAGCGGAGACCGGTCTCGGCTGAACAAGTAAACGACCTGTGAACAATGTGTCACCTTTAATGTACGGTTCTAGATGAGACATTGAAGACTAAGTGACCCATGTATTCCGCAGACATGTTCAATTTGTATACATTCTGACCGACCCGGCGCACTATTGCATATGGACCAACCCAAACCGGACCAAGCTTTTTTTGGACCACACCCGAGAGGTACAGGTATTGGGAATGCAGTTTGACCAAATCGCCCTTAGAAAATGTCAGGTTTCTCCGGTGTTGATTAGCATATTTTTGATAAGTTTCTTGGACTTTGTGCAGGTTGTGTTGGACTTCTGACAAGGTGTCAGCAAACTCCTGAGTTAACTGGAGAGACAATGTAATGGATCAGTATATTAGTGGATATAATATTCATTTAAATATGATAGTTAATTAAGTTCAGCCTGCTGGACTTTAGTTAATAGTCAGTCTGCTGGACTTTACATAATTATCAGTTTAATGACTCAGCCGAAAGCAGCAGGCTGAAGTCCATATAAGTCAGCTTGCTGACCCATTCTTTGACAGCCAGCTGACTTCCGTACTCGGTAGCAGCGAACTGCCTTGACTTACACCTAAATACGATATGCTAGATGAATGGCCAGATGACATCCCTATGATGGATGGCTATTCGGGATGATGGGAGATGGCGGTGGATTTGGTTAACCGAGGTCCTACCAACGTGGTTAACTCCCGGGTAGGCGGTGCCATCGCACTGACCGTTGAACAGTAAACTCATTCCATGTACATATGCTAGGCATTGCTCTCGAGTTCGGCATTTGAACACGAGGCCAACTCTCCTGTACACCTTACTGAGAGTGATCTGAATCCAAGGCGAGAAGCCATTGATACGCACTGTCTTCTAACCTTGCTTATGTATGAGTTTACTGATTTGCATCATTGATGCTAGTTTACTCGCATTTGACTTACGAGTATTATTCCCTGCTAGTGTATTGTCCTTTGCCGTTTAACTAGTTAACGGAAATACCATAAAGATTACTTGCTGATATAAAGATCTTTATTAATTGTTAATCGCCTATTTGGTAAGTCGATTCATTTCAGTGGTATCGGAGCAGTTATCACAGTCTTCTTTGTATGGTAAGGACAAGGTCTCAAACTAGCAACTCCCAGACATGGAGAACCAGGAGAACGAGAATGTCGAAAACCAGGCGGAAAGCCATGTAGCGGGAACTCGTACCTATTCTGAAGCAGTAGCAGATACTGCAGCTAGGGAGGCTGCAAATGAGGCAGCTGCTATTGCCGTAGTCGCAGCTCAGCAAGCTGAGGAGGAGAGAGCCAGGCTAGAAGCTGAACAAGTAGCAAAGGCCGCTGAAGATACAGAAAGGAGGGAAAGACAGCCAGCTGACGAGCGCACTGTCGAGGAACTCATGGCATCAAGGGCCAATGTTCTGAACCCACCTCCTGCTGTACAACTCAATGTACCCCTAGGTCAAATACGTGACCGGCTGAATGCGGCAGGAATTGCTGCTGCAGGAGCGAGAGGGACTGTTGAGGACACTACTCAGCGAGTAGATGCCAATGCTGCTGCTGCATTTGCTAATCTACCACCCCAAAATGTAGACTTGGGAGCATTGTTCGTTCAGATGCAGTCGCAAATGGCGACCATGTATCAGTCCCAGCAGGAGGACAAAAGAATCATAATGTCCCTACTCCGGGACAGAGACCAACTGGGGTCTCACACCACTAGTGGTGGTGGCCGAGGGCCTAGTAAGCCCAAGCCGAAACCTCCCCAGGACTATGATCCTGAGGGAAACAGAAAATATTACCTGATCAAGTTTCTCGCGGATGTTGAGCAGTGGCTGGAGAACTACCCAGAACTGCAAGATTACGAGAAGGTCAGGCACATCGGAGCGCTACTGAAAGGCAGTGCCGCAGACTGGAGGCTTTACTGGAAGAAAGAGCGTAAGGCTCGGCAACTCGGTGACCCTACGTGGGTAGAGTTTGTCGAGAGGTTGCATGAGAAGTTTGATGACATCAACCAGCAGGAGAAAGCTATTTATGCGATGATCTCCCTGACACTGAAGCAGACCACTTCGGTTGCTGAGTTTGCTCAAAAGTTCCAAGAGAACATGATGAAGCAGCCTGATTTGCCAGAACGGTATAGGATAGCATACTTCAGGTATGGCTTGAAATCCGAGGTCTCTGGTCATTTTGCTGAGAAAAAGTATGAGAAACTGGCTGACTTGATCCAGGATGCTGACGCCTGGGATCAGCAGCAGTTCAATCACAAGCGCCAGAGTAACGCTTTGGTGTCTAAGATTGTCAAGAAGCCCCACGGTTCCTACAATGCAATTGAAAGTGACCAGGCTGAGGATAATGAAGGTGATGAATATGAGTATGAGTACAATGCTATTCAGTCTAGAGGTAGAGGTGGTTACTCTCGAGGTGGCTATGGAAGGGGTGGTGGTAGGACTAAGCCGAGACCAGCCTCAGCAAAATCCACTTGCTACCATTGTCAGCAGAAAGGCCACTACAGAGAACAGTGTCCAGTCAAGCACCTGCCCAAGGTCGAGAGAAAAGACCAGCCTTTAAAAGACAGCAACAGTCAGTAATCCAGTCTACTGACTGTGAGGATGCTAGAGATAGTGAGTCGTCACTAGCTGCCCTCGTAGCAGGTATTATGGGTCCTGCTGAACTGGATTCACTATGCATGCCTGACAACCAGATAAAGGAGACCATCAGCAATATAGACGTCCAGAGAGTGCACACTCTGGATGCTCTTGTTCCACCTGATGTCCAACATTTCTTTGCTACGTCAGGAGAACAATGCGAAAGTCAGGAAAAGACAGTCCCCCCTATCCTACTGCATTGCATGATTGCAGGTAGGAAGGTGAGGGCATTTGTTGACGGAGGGGCGTCACATACTTTTATCCACAAGGACTTAGTTAAGCGGCTAAGGCTGCCTACTGTCACCCAAGGGAATAGAAAAATATTCCTTGGAGATGCCTCAAGTATCCCGGGAGGAGTCATAACCAAGCCTATTGAGGTCCAGTTAGGTTCTGGCATTGCTGTTCTAACTGAAACGCTTACATTTGAGGTACTCAACACTGGCTTTTATGATCTCGTGCTAGGCAGGTCCTGGCTTAACAGACATCAAGCTGAACTGTGTCGGAGCAGAGGTACAGTTAAAGTGAGAGGAGCCAGTGATGGGCAGACTGACTTGGCACCCACCAGTGCTCTTCCTCTTGTCCTGTGTGGATGGCAAATGAAGGAAAAGAAGAGGCTTCCAGAAGGATGCAAGTTGCTGAATGCAATGGAGTTCGTCAAAAGCTGGAACCAGAAGGAAGACAGAATGTTCTGTCTGCTGCTAAGAGAGGTACCTCCTCAACCTGAAGAAGTGGTTGAGAAAAAGGTACACCCTCCGGAGCACCCTACTGCTGCAAACATTGTTGCTCAGTACGCGGATGTGTTTAATATGCCTCCAGGACTACCCCCTAAGCGGGAAGTAGATCATAGGATTGATTTATTACCTGGTAGCCAGCCACCCTGGCAACGCACGTATGGCTTGTCTTATTTGGAGAGTGAGGAGTTGAAAACACAGATTGCAGAGCTGGAGGAAAATGGTTACATTTCTCCCAGTAAATCACCGTACGGCGCACCTATCCTATTTGTTAAGAAAAAGGATGGCAGTATGCGGATGTGTGTGGATTACAGAGCCCTGAACAGAATTACAGTAAAGAACAAGTATGCTTTACCCAGAATCGAGGACTTGCTTGATACCCTGTCTGGCGCTAAGGTGTTCAGTAAGATAGATCTCAAGAGTGGTTATCATCAAATCAGAATTGCTGAGGGGGATGAACACAAGACTGCCTTCCGCACACGTTATGGACACTATGAATTCAACGCGATGCCATTTGGACTGACTACTGCCCCTGCTACCTTCATGGGTGCTATGAATGACATTTTCAGACCTTATTTGGATAAGTTTGTGCAAGTTTTCCTGGATGATATCTTAATTTTCTCTAAAGATGAAGCTCAGCACCCTAAAAATTAGTCCTGGACACACTGCGGAAAAATCACTTAGATGCTAAAATGAGCAAGTGCGATTTCTTTAAGGAAAGTATTGAATTCTTAGGCCACGTTGTCAGTAAAGAGGGCATCAGTGTGGATCATAAGAAAGTCCAGACCATAAGGGACTGGCCAGTACCACAGTCTGTCTCTGAAGTTAGATCCTTCCTCGGGTTGGCTAACTACTATAGGAGATTTATTGAGAATTATTCCACAAAGGCCAGTAAACTGACTGACCTTACTAAGAAAGACATCGGGTATGTGTGGGGGGAAGAGCAGCAGGCTGCCTTCCAGACCCTTAAAGATGCCCTTTGTTCTGCCCCAGTGCTAGCCGTGTATGACCCCAGCAAACCGGTGCAGGTGGTTACTGATGCCTCTGACTTTGCCATGGGTGCTATTTTGTTGAAGCCTGCTGACAAAACCACGAAGGATGGTAAGGTACGGCAGGAGTGGCATCCTGTGTTGTATGAGTCTATGAAATGTAATCCAGCGGAGATTAATTACTCAGTGCATGATAAAGAGCTGCTAGCTATCGTTCATGTACTCAAACAGTGGAGAGCATACTTACATGGTAAAGCTTTTAAGGTGATTACAGATCATCTAGCTCTGACCCACTTTCAGAAGAAGTCCAAGCTGTCGAGGAGGGAGAACCGCTGGAGCCAGATGCTGGAGCAGTTCCAAGTCCAGATCGACTACAAACCAGGGAAGTTGAATCCTGCTGATGCACTCTCTAGAAGACCTGACTTGCAAGAAAGGAACTTTAGTCAGCATGCTGTAGATAAAGTCCTGTGTGCACTCACTTCACTAAAGGTGAAAAAGTCCTTCCTTGAACAACTTAGGAAAGCCTACCTTTCTGACCCAACATTTGAGCCCAGCCCCACTACTGGTGTGTGTCGTGCTACTGCACTCGGGTATAAGCTTAAGGGAGGGGTCTGGGTGACTGAAACCACTTCAGGCAGGCTGAAGCTGGTCATTCCTAATAACTTGGAAATAAGGTCTCTCTTATTGAGTCAAGCGCATGACAGCCTCCTGGGTGGACATTTGGGGCAAGCCAAAACCGTTGGCGAACTGGCAAAACATTACCATTGGGAGGGACTACCCCGGGAGGTCTTGAAATATGTTAAGTCCTGTGACCAGTGTCAGAGAAATAAGTCTCGGCACACACCACTCGGAGGTCTCTTGCAACCACTACCCATCCCAGCTAGACGCTGGGAAACTATATCCATGGACTGGGTGGTCACACTGCCACGAACTGCTAATGGGCATGATTCAATACTGGTAGTCGTGGATAAACCGACAAAAATGGTCATTTTCATCCCCACAACTGTCAAAGTCACTGCACTCGAAACAGCGAGACAGTTTTACAACCATGTCGTCTGCCAACATGGGCTAACTTCTAATATCATCTCAGACAGAGACTCAAAATTCTCCTCTAAGTTCTGGAGAGCTTTAATAGGGTTAATGGGAGTCAAACAGCTGCTCAGCACAGCAAACCACTCTCAGACTGACGGGCAGACTGAAAGAACTAATCGAATTCTGCAGGAGGTGCTGAGAGCATATATTAACCAAAACAAGATAATTGGTGTAGTGAAACAGATAGATAAAGTACTTAGTAAAACAGAATACTTTATCTATTCAAGACAAGGATCTTTGAACACAAGTGGTAGCTTCTTGAAAGAGAGATGGCTTCTTGAAAGTTAATATATTTCTGGATTTTGGCAAGTACAAGAGTGATTCTCGAATGTCTTTCTATGTTCTAGCTCTTGTTTATATACTTGCTACATAAGTAATTTCTAGGAAGGTGTATGTTGATGTGTTGGCACCCAACACATCCCAAAACTTGCCACCTCTTTCTAGAATAATGTACACATGTCCTTTTGACCTAAAAATGGCACATCTGACTTTTGCCACATGGAGTTCTTCTAGGTCTTTCCTCTAACTTCGAAAATGCCTTGGAAGGTTCAAAGGACATGAACCAAGTTACTAGAGTACCTATTCACACTTGACTCCACACAATACTACTCCAAATATATTTGAAAACATTAAAATATATGCAAACTAATATATAATAACTCAAATCACTACATCACCCCCCCGATAGAAAAAGCGACGTCTCGGCGCGTCAAGTCAGGTCTTACACATGTGGAGCAAACTAGTCAACAGTTTCAAGTCAGATGCCACACATGTGAAGAGGACTAGTCAAAGGCGCCAAGTCAGGTGCTACACATGTAAGGTAGACTAGGCAAGGTCGTAGGTGGTGTGACCTTATTGGCTAGCCTACTCCTTAATGATAAAGAAAATTGTACAAGTTGGCCCAGAATCTGCCACGAACTCAAAAATTCATAGCGGCCACAGAACTGCTCCAAATCTGAAAATTCGAGTGCCAGACGGACCGCGTCGGAGAACTCTACCGGGTCACCAAATTTGAGAGCATTCTCATTTCTGGAGTGTCGTTGAGAGCTGAGAGAGTAGGCACTCCTCCAAATCTGTGCAGAAACTTCTGAAAATCATAAGTCCTTCTATACTTCTCCAAATTCTGCAAACTAAGTCTCAAACTGGGCGCTGTAAGATGTTCTACCAGAGTCTTGAGTTTCAGAGCATTCCAAGTTCAGGGGAGGGCACAATGTCAGAAGGCATATTCTGCCCTAACAATGCCAGCAGCCTGACCCCCTTCTACTTAGAGCATCATATCTCTCTCACCAGTGCTCCAAATTGAGCAAACTTGGACTCTAAATGACCGGCTACTCATGGACTACAGCCAGGTAAATTTTCAGAATTTATTATGCAGAGACCTATTACCAGTAGCAGTTTTAGTTTTCTGTCCAGAAACTGCGAGAAGAGAAGAGTGTCTAATGTCAATTTTTCCTCTTTCTTGTTCTTGCAGGCTGCCTCCAAGGGGTCTTCTGCTGCTTCTTGATGGTGGCAGGCTGCCTCCCTGAAGTCTTCGGGCTTCTAGTAGAGAGACTTGGGGCTGGTCCAAGATGGGGGTTGGCGGCATGGAAGCGCTTCAACTTTCTCTGAACTTTGTCAAGGTAGTGCGCCGCCACCCAACTATTCTCCGAATCTGGATATCCTTTCCACTTGATCAAGTATTGCTGCTGTCTCCTGAAATTTCTCATAGCCACTATGTCTTCCACTTCGTACTCCAAATGATCATCCACTATTGTTGGGGCTGGTGGGGTTGTCACACGTCCTGGGAACTTGTTGTCGGGTTGCACATATGGCTTGAAGAGGGAAGCGTGGAATACGGGGTCGATGTGCATAGTCTGGGGAAGTTCTAGCTTGAAAGCAACGGGGTTGACTTGCTGGATAATCTTGAAGGGTCCCAAATACTTGGGAGAGAACTTGCTGCCGGCAGGCCTGTTGTTCAGGGAAATGTTCTTGGATGATAGTAACACGTTGTCACCCACTCTGTACGTAATTTCTCTTCTGGATCTGTTCGCCACTCTTGCTTGAGCATCTTGCGCGTGTTGTAGAGCTTTCTTCGCTGCTGTAAGGGCTGCTTCTAATGTCTCCATAAAATCTGTGGCTGCAGGTACTTCATCAAGGCCAGCCGTGAAGCTCAGTGGCGTGGTCGGATGGAAGCCATAGTTGAGGAAGAATGGGGACTCTTGGGTAGAGGCTTGCGTTGTGTTGTTGTAGGCAAACTCCAGGGGGGTCAAGTACATGTCCCAATCTTGCTCCAGAGTAGACACGTAGGCCTTTAGAGAGGTCTTTAGAGTACGATTCATACGCTCGGTTTGCCCATCTGATTGCGGGTGGTAGGCAGTGGACAAATCCAGCGATGTACCCAAGTTCTGCATTTTCAGAATTTATTATGCAGAGACCTATCGCCAGTAGCAGTTTTAGTTTTCTGTCCAGAAACTGCGAGAAGAGAAGAGTGTCTAATGTCAATTTTTCCTCTTTCTTGTTCTTGCAGGCTGCCTCCAAGGGGTCTTCTGCTGCTTCTTGATGGTGGCAGGCTGCCTCCCTGAAGTCTT
>WELA01006783.1:75729-89543 GCA_009602735.1 Mesotaenium endlicherianum
CCAAGAAAACCAACAAAAATACGCTAATCAACACCGTCGGGAACTGACATTTTCCAAGGGGGATTTAGTCAAACTGCATTCTCAGCACCTGTACCTCCCTGGTGTGGTCAAGGAAAAGCTTGGCCCTGTCTGGGTCGGTCCATATTCGGTGGTACGTCGTATCGGTCAGAATGCTTACAAACTGAACATGTCGGCTGAATACAAGGGTCACCCGATCTTTAATGTCTCCTTCCTGGAACCATACATCAAAGGTGATACACTGTTCGCAGGTCGGTTACCTGTCCAACCGGGACCGGTCCCCGCTATCCGGGACGGCGACCCGGAGGAATATGAGGTCGATGAGATTTTAGACGCTCGCTCGGTCCGTCGATGGCTAAATATGTCATGAAATACCTCATTCGATGGAAGGGTTACGATGCCTCTGGGGACACTTGGGAGTTTAAGGACCACTTGACCAATGCCAAAGGGGCGTTGAAACGGTTCCACCTTCGGGCCGCTGGAGCCCCTTCATAATTGTCATTTCAGTTGACACGGGAAGGTGACAGGCGGTCCTGTCTCCATTTAAGTTGGAGGGGACAATATATGATAGTTAGTGAGCGAGAGCGATAAAGGAACAACTACGTGCATCCTAAATGTCAGCATAGTGACAGAGGGGATAGCCTGGCCCACATAAAGCACCTTGAGCTGAAGGAAAAAGGGCCTCGCACAACACTACATCACTTAACTCACCCTACAACACAATCATACGTTTATGTTTAGCGCATCGCAACTACGTCAACTTCTAGCAATCATCCTGTAAGGTAAACAGCATCGAATCCACTATACTAATACTAACATACTTCCTGCAATCCCTATGACAAAGGTCCATACCCTACTAACTTGTGCCCTGGTTACATGCACAGGATGGCGCCCACCACACAAAAGGAGGACAGAAAGCGCAAGGCGGAAGAAGCCAGGAGGACAATGGAGCAATACCAGAAGGAGCTGGCGGCGACGTCCCTCACCAGGAGAGAACAAGAAAGGGTCCGCAGACAACAAGAGGCGGCAAAAGAGGCACAGAGAAAGAAGGATCAGGAAGCGGAAAACCTCAGGAAAGCTGAGGAGGAGAGACAGAAGAAACAACAAGAAGAAGCGGCAGCGGCAGAGGAGGAGAAAAGGAAAAAGATTGAAGCGGACAGACAGAAGAGCTTGGCCACTTACAGGTATACTGTGGTGGGTGGCCAAAACTTCGATAACCTGAAGGAAGCATTGCTGGCAGCCCAGGAGATCAACAGGCTGGAACAGACAACACTGCTACAGAGGGAAGGAGCTGCAGCACTGGATAGGTATATCGAGACACACACTGGTGTGGTCCTCTACGAAGATTATGCCAAGATGGTGGGCTATACAGCAGAGCAGGCCCGGTATCTCGCAGATGATTCAGAGGACAAGCCGGTCCCCATACCGGGAATAGTGGGAGATCAGAGACTCATCCGGATGGTGAGCATGCGGCCCAATAGCTTTAAGGATACGGTATTCTACCTCACACTACTGCCAGCTTACAATGAAGTTGAGAGAAGGAGCTGGGAGTACTTGGCCAGGGAAGCAGGACAGCAGATGTTCTCTCCCCACTGGTTCCCGTGTAGACTTAGGAAGGCTGAGCACGGACCCCAGTACTACCAGCAGCCAACAGACTGGAGGTGGATGACCGTCACAAATAAGAAGCAGGAGTGTGACCGAGCCCAACCGGATGACTTCCACTATGGCCCAGACGGCTATCTCATCCTACCACCTCACATTGCCCCTTGGGACCCCAGGCTGAATGGATGCCTGAGCAATATGAATGCAGAGACCAAGGAACATAGGAGGAGGGGAAGAGACTACTTCTCTAAGGGAAAGCATGCCTTTGTCAAATGGGCAAAGAATGCAGGCCGGATAGATATCAGCAGGCTGAAGGCCAAGCAACCTCCAGCGCGCCCTAAGAAAGGGAGGTCGGTAGACTACTCCATGTCTACTAGGGAGCAGGACGACTTAGTGGACGAGACCCCTACTCTCTCCGAGGAGGAGGATGAGGAGGATGAGGAAGAAGAACAAGGCAGAGGAGAAGCATCAGCAGCAGGTACTCAGGATACCCAGGGACAGGCAGGGGCGCTTCCTAAAGAACCACGATCAGGTGTTTGGAATGTGATCCCCGTTATGGCGACAACTGGACCCCGCGCTCGCTCCCCCAGCCCACCTGCCCAAGCAGGGGAAGAAGCTGATATGACTGTACTGGGCAGCAGACACAGGCAGAAATCCCCAGAGGACAGGGGTGCCAGAAGAGGGACACGCGGGTGGGCCAGAGGTATGCCAGCCTCCCCCTCCGCTCAGGGGCATGTACCTCTAGCCAATGTATTTCAGCATCCTACTGGAATGCCTGTCTATGTGGGGATCAACACCCAAGTGGTTGAAGAGCAGGCTACCATCCTTCGTTCTCCTCGAGGCCCAACTTTAGAGCAAACAGGGTTCTTTAGAAGGCCAGCTAACAGACCTAGAGGGCTGTCCAGATCTAGGTCCAGATCTCCGTCTCCTGATCCTGAAGCCCCAAGAACAACCCCTTAAGGTGACAGGCTGAGAAGACAGTCAGTAGGGGAGGCTGGTCAGGGTCAGTTCCTTTATTTAAGGTTTTGGCAGTTAAATGTTGTCGAGGCGACAACAAGTTAAGTTGGAGGGATTGTAATGAATCAGTATATTAGTGGATATATTATTCATTTAAATATAATAGTTAATTAAGTTCAGTCTGCTGAACTTTAGTTAATAGTCAGTCTGCTGGACTTTACATAATTATCAGTTTAATGACTCAGCCGGAAGCAGCAGGCTGAAGTCCACTTAAGTCAGCTTGCTGACACATTCTTTGACAGCCAGCTGACTTCCGTACTCGGTAGCAGCGAACTGCCTTGATATGCATCTAAGTGCGATATGCTAGATGAATGGCCAGATGACATCCCTATGATGGATGGCTATTCGGGATGATGGGAGATGGCGGTGGATTTGGTTAACCGAGGTCCTACCAACGTGGTTAACTCCCGGGTAGGCGGTGCCATCGCACTGACCGTTGAACAGTAAACTCATTCTATGTACATATGCTAGGCATTGCTCTCGAGTTCGGCATTCGGAAACGAGGCCAACTCTCCTGTACAGCTTACTGAGAGTGATCTAAATCCAAGGCGAGAAGCCATTGATACGCACTGTCTTCTAACCTTGCTTATGTATGAGTTCACTGATTTGCATTATTGATGCTAGTTTACTCGCATTTGACTTACGAGTATTATACACTGCTAGTGTATTGTCCTTTGCCGTTTAACCAGTTAACGGAAATTGCCATCAAGATTACTTGCTGATATAAAGATCTTTATTTATTGTTAATCGCTTATTTGGTAAGTCGATTCATTTCAGACACCGAGTTCTCAATCCCCTCAGGGTGGATTAAAGACTCCCCTAGCACATCCAAAGGAGCTTTGGGGACTCTACCCAGACTAAGTTCAAAAGGAGTCTTTCCCGTTGACGCGTGCACTGCACTATTGACTGCAAATTGAATTTGAGGCAACAGGTCATCCCAGTGATCCTATTTTTGGTTTACATCTGCTCTCAACACTTATTAGAGAACTCGGTTAATTCTCTCCGTTCGCCCATCAGTCTGAGGGTGGTTTGCTGTGCTGAGTAGCTGTTTGACTCCTATTGACCCCATTAAAGCTCTCCAAAGTTTAGAGGTATATTTTGAGACTCTGTCTGAGATAATATTAGAGGGTAGTCCATGTTGGCATACTATATGGTTGTAGAACTGTCTCGCGATTTTGAGTGCTGTTACTTTGACAGTGGTGGGGATGAAAATGACCTTTTTTGTCAATTTTTTCACTACTACCGGTATCGAATCATGCCCATTGGCAGTTCTCGGTAGTGTTACTACCCAATCCATGGATATTGTTTCCCATCGTCCAGCTGGTATGGGTAGTGGTTGTAAGAGCCCCCCGGTTGGGGTGTATCTAGGCTTGTTTTTCTGACATTGATCATAAGACTAAATATATTTTAAGACATCCCGAGTCAACCCTTCCTAGTGATAATGTTTTGCCAGTTTGCCAACAGTTTTGGCCTGCCCCAACTGTCCACCCAGTACACTGTTATGGGCCTGACTCAACAATAAAGACATTAATTCCAAGGTATTAGGAATCACCAACTTCAGCCTTCCTGAACTGGTTTTGATTACCCAGATTCCTCCCTTTAGCCTATAACCGAGTGTATCAGCACAACACTTACCATCAGTGGGGCTGGGCTCAAATGCTGGGTCAGAAAGGTAGGCTTTCCTAAGTTTTTCAAGGAGGAACTTTTTGACTTTCAATGAAGTGAGTGCAAAAAAAACTTTATCTACAGAATGCTGACTACAGTTCTTTTTGCAAGTCAAGTCTTCTAGAGAGTGAATCAGCAGGGTTCAACTTCCCTGGTTTGTAATAAATCTGGACTTGGAACTGCTCCAGCATCTGGCTCCAGCGATTCTCCCTTCTCAACAGCTTGGACTTCTTCTGAAGGGGAGTCAGAGCTAGATGATCTGTAATCACCTTAAAAGCTTTGCCATGTAAGTATTCTTTCCACTGTGTGAGGACATGAATGATAGCCAGCAACTCTTTATCATGCACAAAATAATTAACCTCGGCTGGATTGAACTTCATACTCATACAACACAGGGTGCCACTCCTGCTTTACCTTACCATCCTTTGTGGTTTTATCAGCAGGCTGCAACAAAATAGCACCCATGGCAAAGTTTGAAGCATCAGTAAGCACCTGCACCGGTTTGCTGGGGTCATACAAAGCTGTTACGTTTCTGCTTTTCGAGAGGATCTTTCCTCGGTATTCAAGGAATATTTAATTCAAGTGGAAGGAAAATCTGTATAATTGTGCAAATCGACGAATACTCGAAAGAGCAAAAATGTAAACTAACGTAGAATGTGTGCTTGTGAGAGTTGCACTCACAATGACTCTACAGGTATTTATACCTGCACAACATGAGGCACTGGAGTGCTTCGAGTCACCACCTAGGGCACTGGTTCATGTTCAACGAAAACGGTCGAAGGGACGTGTCCCATTCGGCCGAATGCTCGAAACGCGCCGTTTGGCGGTTTGGAGACTTTTCAACGGTTTTCAGAAAACCGGTTCGCGCCAAACGGGCGTTTTCGCGTTCTCGCGACCTTTCGAAAAGTCGCGACTGTTCGCGGAATTGCGTTCAAATGATTACGTCATGAACCAGGAGTTACGAATAACTACTTGGCCAATTGGTTTCGGTGTGAACGTTTCAAACGACAAGTTGCGGGTTCGAATCCGCGTCGATGCAAAGCGACTTTGCATATTTCGTTTCGTTTGTCTTTACGACGGTTTGTTCGTATCTTGATACGACGGTTTGTTCGTATTAACAACTGGTCGTAAATTCGAAATCTGTGATTGTGCATTGTCGAAATAATGACAATCAAATCAACTTAATCAATCAATGATTTTATAAGTTATCATCTCATAATTAATCAAAGTAACTTTATAAATAATCATGTCGTACTTTTGCGAAGTAGTCGAGTTACGTTACGACGCTTTTTGCAATAGTATCTCGGTCGTTTCGCCAATCGACCAGGAATTAATCGGCACACACGTGTGGCGAGTAATTGAATATGATGCAATCATTTATCAAATAATATGATAAATAGTATAACGTACTTTAGGTAATTGGGAAAACGTCCCAAATACGCCTAAAATAGCTCGGATCGTTACACTCCTCCCCCCTTAAAAGAACTTAACGTCCTCGTTAAGCATACGTCTTTTAAGTCTTAATGTGTCAATATTAGCCTTGACTAGCGGAAAACACTGGTTTGAGCGATTGGACGGTGCATCATCACAGGGACGTAAAAGAGCAATTACTTGGCCGCGTCTCTTTTGCGTTTGTTCTTTGGTGTACGAAGCGCGCCTGGTAGCACACCTGCCTTAGCGCAGAGCTCTTGAGCTTGAGCCCATCGTAACCAATATCTTTGAACCAAATCCTTACAATTAAGGAGGATCTCATCCTGAGGTTCGTACGAATTCCAACTGGAATCGTAATCGAGCCATTTGATCAAAAGCTCCACTCGCGGAGGCTTATGACGGGTGTAGCGGTGTCCCAACACCTCTTCTACATACCAGGCCTTATCATCATCGTCGAGTTCCAATTTTGGTGCTTGTGGCTGATAGCGGCCATCGGACCTAAACAGTTTTAGTGAACTGACATGGAACACAGGATACGTTCGCCCCATGGATTTAGGCAAATCCAGTCGATATGCAACAGGTCCGACCTTTGCAGTTACAATAAAAGGGCCTACCCAGCGAGGCAGAAGCTTGCGCTTCCCTGGGTGCTTGAGTTGGAGGTTTTTAGTTTGCAAAAGTACTTTATTGCCAACTTGAAAACTTAACTCAGTCCTGTGCGTGTCAGCGAACATTTTCTGCCGGTCGCGAGCAGCGGCTAAGGCCAATTTCGCAGTCTTGTGCACCTCTTGAAGAGAGTGGACAAATAAGCGTGCACTTGGTACTCTCATGGTTGACATCCCCGTCTCACCGGGAACCGAGCGTGTGAGGGGAGTGTGCGGATGTCTTCCATAGTTAAGGAAAAATGGAGTTTTCTTAACACTTTCCTGATAAGCATTATTAACTGCGAACTCTGCAACTGACGGAAGGGTGTCCCAGTTATCTTGACGAGGATTCACATAATGCCTAAGGAACTGTTGCAGAACCTGGTTCAGGCGTTTTGTCTGACCATCGGACTGAGGATAGAAGCTAGTTGACATCCTAAGGTTCGTGCCAAAATGCGAGCAAACTTCCTGCTAGAAGTGGCTCGTAAATCGACTATCACGATCGCTTATGATCTCTTTCGGCATACCATGCAACTTGAACACGTGATCCACGAAGAGACGCGCGGTCTCGACTGCATCAAGTGATGGTTTAGTGGCCACATAGTGTACCATCTTAGTGAAACGATCCACGATCGTTAACACCCCATTGTGTCCTCTATCGGTGGTAGGCAATTCAACAACAAAGTTGAGGCTTATGCTTTCCCAAGGAGCACCTGCAAGTTCTAATGGTTGCAACTTCCCAGCTGGCCACGTATGGCTCGGCTTATTCCTCTGACATGTCGCGCAGTTGATGATGTACTTAGTAACATCAACCTTGAGGGACGGCCAAATGTACCCTCGGTGCAAAAGATGTGTGGTTTTGGTAATTCCATGATGACCAGAGTAAGGAGAGTCATGCGCCTCTCGTAGGAGCTCATGTGTTACTCGGCCTTCTGGGACAGCAATGCGCCCATTGTGCCACCAAAAACCGTCCTCAAACGTATAGTCTGAGTGTCCTTTCCCTTTGTCCATTCTGTCCATCGTCACGGCTACACCGCTCAAGTCAAAACCCTAGAGATCTAGGAAAAACGGATGTTTGAGATAGCCCTCTTGAAATAGTTGATGCAGGTCAAGTACTTCAGAAGTTTGCACGCTATCCAAATTGGGTTGGCCCGCGTCACCAGGCCAGGCAACGCCAGTCGTCTAGGGGGGTACAGCAGAATCAAGGGTGGCCGCCCTCGAAACCTGACCATTTTGTCCTTGCAAACTAGCAACAGACCCCAACATCAAGTGGTGGAGGGGAATTCGACTTAATGGGTCCGCAACATTATTGCGACCAGGGCGATACGCCCAGTTAAAGTGGAATCGTTGCAAAAACTCAGACCATCTCGTCTGGCGCCTCGATAGCGTTGGTTGTATTGAAAGAAGGTATTTGGACAGTGGTCCGTGACCACGGTCAAACCCTTGCAGCCTTCCAAATAACATCGCCAAGTTTTTAAAGCATATATGACTGCCCAGAGCTCCTGCTCTGTCGTTGAGTAATTTTGTTCGGCAGGTGTCAGCTTTCGACTCTCAAAAATTATAGGCTTGCCCGCCTGCAGCAGGACAGCCCCTACTCCAACACCAGACGCATCGGCGACTACCTCGTAAGGCAAGTCGGGATCGGCTAATGAGAGAAGTGGCGCATTAGTGAGTGCATACTTAATGCGCTCGAACGCAATCTGCGTAGTCTCATTCCAAATGAAAAGTCTATCTTTCCTTGTCAGAGCAGTGAGTGGCGCGGCCATCACTGAGTAACCTTNTTGAGTAACCTTGCATAAACTTACGGAAGTAGTTTGCAAACCCAAGGAATGAACGAACAATATGCACATCTGTCGGGACAGGCCAATCTGCGACACACGCAATCTTGGCTGGGTCAGGGCGCACCCCTTTCGAACCCACCATATGTCCGAGGTACAAAAGTTCATCCTTTAGGAAGGAACATTTCTTGAGCTTAGCATACAACTCTTGCTCACGAAGGATTTGCAACACCAACTTGAGGTGCTTGTAATGCTCGTCCCTGTTCTTTGAATAGACGAGGATATTGTCGAGGTAAACCTGGACGAATTTTCCCAAGTAAGGTCTAAACAAATCGTTCATCGTGCTTTGGAATGTCGCTGGTGCATTTGTCAGTCCAAAACTTAGGACTTTGTATTGGAAGTGTCCAATAGGCGTACGAAACGCTGTCTTTGGAACATCCTCTGGTGTGATATGTATCTGACGATAGCCTTGGGCTAAATCGAGCGAGGAGAACACGTATGCACCCTGCAGCGAATCAAACAAGTCATCAATGCGAGGCAACGAATAGCGGTTCTTGACCGTTATGTTGTTCAGCTCACGATAATCAATGCACATTCTGAGCGTCCCATCTTTCTTTTGGACAAAGAGTATGGGAGCCCCAAATGGAGAAGAGCTCGGCTCAATCCATCCTTTCTCAAGCAAATCGCTAATTTGGGCTTTCATTTCCTTCATCTCCAACGGGCTGAGGCGATAAATTGGTCGCTAAGTTGGTAGAGCATCAGGAACGAGAGGAATCGTATGTCCAATACCCCTATCAGGCGGGAGGCCAGGCGGTATTTCACTTGAAAACACTGACTTGTACTTTTGCAAAAGAGCAGAAAGTTCAGCTGTAAGTGTGTCTTCATGACCAGTTAAATCGAGTGTAGGCTCCTCCTTGGAGAGCTTAGTGACTGGGGAATCAGGTCGCAGTAATCCAAAGAAAACATTATGACCTTTCTTTGCCAAACGTCTAGCTTGCTTTATGGACAATAGAAGAGTCTTGGAGGGACTTTCTAATTCCATATCGGGCTTTAGGGATTGAAGAGTGATCTTCCTTGTTCCTTTGCGTACAATGCATGTCTTTTGACTGAAGTCAAGCAATGCACTTGTTTGCGTAAGCCAAGTTGTTCCCAAAATTGCATCAATACCCTCGGGCAACTTAGTAACATAGAATTGTTCGTGGCCGATGTATGATTGCACTTTGAGCTGCAACTTTATCTTTCCAAGAGTACAAGCTAAGGAACCATCGCCAAGTCGAAGGTCCTCGTTCTTGAGTGTTGGAATCAACTTCATCCCTTGTGCAAAACGTGCACTAATGAAGCTCACTGACGCGCCTGAATCAATGATGGTGAAGCATGACTTGCCTGAAACTTTCGCGTCAAACGTCATACTTAGCCCCAAAGAAGCATTATGCATCACTAGCAATGTCCTCGCCTTAAGAGGAATGTGGGAAATATGGAGGTCCTTTACCAAAATCCCATTTTGCATTGCCAATCCCGCGCGAAATTGAGTGAAAGGCTCATCGTACGCGCGTCGTTTTGCGAATGCAGCAATATAAATTGGTGCAAGGCACATGTGCATTCTCCTTAAATGAGCCAAGTGTGCGTAACACTTTGCAAGGTTAGGATCATGCGGCTCAAAGTGCAAGAACATGCAATCATGGATGCACTCGAGTTCCAAAAACTCGGCAAAGCTCAACACTGGCATACAAATATATTCGTTTCGAAGTATATTTATATCGGGTATGCCTGAGTGAACAAGGATTCTTGGGGCTTGCGCGCAAACTCCTAGAATTTCTTGCTCACTAAGTCGTGTTGTCAAAAGCTCAGAAGAAATTGGCACTTATCAAGTTAAATGCAATGTCAACCTTGACATGATTTGAGTGAGCGTTGTGATAAGCAGGGCGGTGTTCTTATCGCTTTCAAGCTCAAATCCATGTGAGAGGGGTGAGTCACAAATGGACGAGATAGAACAGATGCAAAAGCATCGTGCCAAAGCAATAGAGAAAGGGAAACAATCCACAAACTCAAATGAGCAACAAAATCAACCCAATGTCAAAGAAACATGTCAAATCTGGTCAAAACGTGACCAAATATGGACGACAATGTTCTGAATCCAGAAATTGTGCGCGAGTCAATTCTCGTAGAATGACAACAAGTGCGACAATGTCATGGAAAAGACCCGTGGGCAAAATTCCCTTGTGTATATCAAAACACGCGCATAGCATCCAAGAACACAAGGTGGGTGGGATGGGTGGGGATGAGAAAGAAAGTCCCCTATGGACCCCTTTTGTGTGCAACGGTGCAAAAAGCCCCAAACGGGTGCAGATTTTGACTTGAACATGTGCAAGGGGCTGAATAGGCGCCCTTCACCACAAAAGTCGAGATCGTCTGAAAAAGAAACAAGCGCGTTGTTAGTAACGGCGAAAAAAGAAAGGTTCAACGGAAAAAATTCCGACAGCGCCTAGTTGGCCTGAGGGACCGTTGAGGTTGTTGTCGTGGCCAGCGGCAAGAGCGGCAGCAGTCGCAGCGGTACCATTGTCGCCCTCCATATGGAAGCCGAGATAGCGCCGGAAGAGAGAGAAAAAAAATTCCCGTCGAAACACGATAAGCGACCGGGGGGTCAGGGCAGTACTGGGATGGGTGACCTTCCTAATACGAAGAATTGCCCCAAATATATTTTGACAAAAATATGTTCCAGCCACTTTAAAAAAAATTTCAAAATTCCTTGGAGAAACCGAGATCGGCTCCGATACCAATGTTACGTTTCTGCTTTTTGAGAGGATCTTTCCTCGGTATTCAAGGAATATTTAATTCAAGTGGAAGGAAAATCTGTATAATTGTGCAATTCGACGAATACTCGAAAGAGCGAAAATGTGAACTAACGTAGAATGTGTGCTTGTGAGAGTTGCACTCACAATGACTCTACAGGTATTTATACCTGCACAACATGAGGCACTGGAGTGCTTCGAGTCACCACCTAGGGCACTGGTTCGTTTGTCTTCATGACGGTTTGTTCGTATCTTGATACGACGGTTTGTTCGTATTAACGACTGGTCGTAAATTCGAAATCTGTGATTGTGCATTGTCGAAATAATGACAATCAAATCAACTTAATCAATCAATGATTTTATAAGTTATCATCTCATAATTAATCAAAGTAACTTTATGAATAATTGTGTCGTACTTTTGCGAAGTAGTCGAGTTACGTTACGACGCTTTTTGCAATAGTATCTCGGTCGTTTCGCCGATCGACCAGGAATTAATCGGCACACACGTGGCAAATAATTGAATATGATGCAATCATATATCAAATAATATGATAAATAGTATAACGTACTTTAGGTAATTGGGAAAACGTCCCAAATACGCCTAAAATAGCTCGGATCGTTACAACAGCTAAGACTGGGCAGAACAGAGAGCATCTTTAAAAGTGGAAGGCAGCTTGCTGCTCTTCCCCCCACACATACCCTATGTCCTTTTTAGTAAGGTCAGTCAATTTACTGGCCTTTGTAAAATAATTCTCAATGAATCTCCTGTAGTAGTTAGCCAACTCGAGGAAGGATGTAACTTCTGAGACAGACTATGGTACAGGCCAGTCCCTTATGGTCTAGACTTTCTTAGGATCCACATTGATGCCTTCCAAAATGACAACGTGGCCTAAGAACTCAAAACTCTCCTTAAAGAAATCACACTTGCTCATTTAAGCATATAACTGATTCTTCCTTAAAGTGTCCATTACTGTTTTCAAGTGCTCAGCATGCTCAGCTTCATTTTTAGAGAAAATTAAATGTCATCCAAGAAGACTTGCACAAACTTATCCAAGTAAGGCCTGAAAATGTCATTCATAGCACCCATGAAGGTTGTAAGAGCATTAGTCAGTCCAAATGGCATCACATTAAACTCATAGTATACACAACGTGTGCGGAAGACAATCTTGTATTGATGTTCCTCAGCTATTCTGATTTGATAATAACCACTCTTGAGATCTATCTTACTGAACACTTTAGCACCAGACAGGGTATCAAGCAAGTCCTCGATTCTGGGTAAAGCATACTTGTTCTTTACTGCGATTTTGTTAAGAGCTCTGTAATCCACACACATTCGCATGCTGCCATCCTTTTTCTTAACAATTAAGATGAGTGCGCCATAAGGTGATTTACTGGGAGGAAATATAACCATTTTCCTCCAGCTCTGCAATCTGTGTTTTCAACTCTTAACTCTCCACATAAGACAAGCCGTATGTGCGTTGGTAGGGTAGCTGACTACGAGGTAATAATTCAATCTTATGATCTACTTCCCTCTTAGGGGGCAGTCCTGGAGGCATGTTAAAAACATCAGAATATTGAGCAACATTTTTGCAGCAGTAGGGTGCTCCGGAGGGCTTACCTTCTTCTCAACCACTTCTTCAGGTTAAGAAGGTACCTCTTTTAGCAGCAGATAGAACATTATGTCTTCCTTCTGGTTCCAGCTTTCAACGAACTCCATTGCATTCAGCAATTTGCATCCTCCTGGAAGCTTCTTCTTCTTCTTCATTTGCCATCCATACAGGAGAAGAGGAAGAGCACTGGTGGGTGCCAAGTTAGTCTGCCCATCAATGGCTCTTCTCACTTTAACCGTAACTCTGCTCCAACACACTTCAGCTTGATGTCTGTTAACACTAGCTTTACTGCCACTGGGACCAAAACCAACCTCATAACAGCCCTTCTTTGGATGCTAATGATAAATAGAGTACTTATGTGGTATGTGAAAGTGATATATATTTGAAATGTCCTTTGAATAAGGATTCTGGCAATGTACTTTTTCCGATTTTTGCGGCATTTTTCATTGTACCTTTTTGTACTTGAAAGGTAACACACGTGTGACCCGCAAAAGGTACATTTCTTTTGGGCGCAATATGCGGAGAAGTACAACAGATTTCAAGGTCCTGATTTTTTCTAGCATACATCCTGATGTAGTGACCACACTGCACTTGACAGATTTTCAAAGTTTAGGCCCAAAACTGACACCAGCTTTTTGGACCTGGTCCCATAATTTCACTAAGAGATGCACCATGCAGCTTCACTAAATGGGTCATATAATTTCCAAAACTTGATGGAATGCATTCAAATAAGTTTCGGAGCATTCATAACAAGGTACTCTACCATCCTATTACACATGAGCAGTATAATTATGTCAAGCAAAAATAATGACTTCTACCACATTAGGCCCAATGGAAGAGTCGTCAAAATTGAAGTTTAGAGCACATAATGTGTGCAAAAAAAATTGTATTTTGAGTCTTTATTGCTACCAATGGTACTACTTCTTAGGGCAGCCATTAGGCAACCTCTTCTTGCCTACATCCAAATGGTCAATGTTCTTGGTAGTGTGGTAGATCTCAAAGCAGGGACTAGGGTGCAAGATGACGTTGCAGGGCATACACATGTACTGACATCTACTCTTCCTGCCTGCAGCCCCTTTGTCAAACTTCTTAGCAGAGCACACTACACAAGACCTTCTCTCTCCTTTGTTGACCTTGTTTGGGAAGTGCCTGCCAGTCCATCTCTGCTCTCCAGAAGCTCCTGCTGAACTTGATCTTGTCTGCCTGTCGCGAGGATGTACCCACTCCGACATCTCTTTCACTAGCCGCAACATGAAAGAATAT
>WELA01006783.1:94629-115797 GCA_009602735.1 Mesotaenium endlicherianum
AGGAGACTTAGGGACTCTACCCAGGCTGAGTTCAAAAGGAGTCTTGCCCGTTGACGCGTGCACCGCACTGTTGACCGCAAACTGAATTTGAGGCAACAAGTCATCCCAATTATCTTGTTTTTGGTTAATATATGCTCTCAGCACCTCCGGCAGAACTCGGTTAGTTCTTTCAGTCTTCCCATCCGTCTGAGGGTGGTTTGCTGTGCTGAGCAGCTGTTTGACTCCCATTAACCCCATTAAAGCTCTCCAGAACTTAGAGGTGAATTTTGAGTCTCTGTCTGAGATGATATTAGTAGGTAGCCCATGTTGGCATACTACATGGTTGTAAAACTGTCTCGCTGTTTCGAGTGCAGTCACTTTGACAGTTGTGGGGATAAAAATGACCATTTTTGTCAGTTTATCCACGACTACCAGTATCGAATCATGCCCATTGGCAGTTCTTGGTAGTGAGACCACCCAGTCCATGGATATAGTTTCCCAGCGTCCAGCTGGGATGGGCAGCGGTTGCAAGAGACCTCCGGGTGGTGTGTGCCGAGACTTATTTCTCTGACACTGGTCACAGGACTTACCATATTTCAAGACCTCCCGAGGTAACCCCTTCCAATGATAATGTTTTGCCAGTTTGCCAACAGTTTTGGCCTGCCCCAAATGTCCGCCTAGGAGACTGTCATGCGCTTGACTCAGTAAGAGACATCTTATTTCCAAGTTATTAGGAATGACCAGCTTCAACCTCCCTGAAGTGGTTTCAGTCACCCAGACCCCTCCCTTAAGCTTATACCCGAGTACAGTAGCACGACACACACCAGTAGTGAGGCTGGGCTCAAATGTTGGGTCAGAATGGTAGGCTTTCCTAAGTTGTTCTAGGAAGGACTTTTTCACCTTTAGTGAAGTGAGTGCACACAGGACTTTATCTACAGCATGCTGACAAAAGTTCCTTTCTTTCAAGTCAAGTCTTCTAGAGAGTGCATCAGCAGGATTCAACTTCCCTGGTTTGTAGTCGATCTGGACTTGGAACTGCTCCAGCATCTGGCTCCAGCGGTTCTCCCTCCTCGACAGCTTGGACTTCTTCTGAAAGTGAGTCAGAGCTAGATGATCTGTAATCACCTTAAAAGCTTTACCATGTAAGTACGCTCTCCACTGTTTGAGTACATGAATGATAGCTAGCAGCTCTTTATCATGCACTGAGTAATTAATCTCCGCTGGATTAAATTTCATAGACTCATAAAAAACACAGGATGCCACTCCTGCCATACCTTACCATCCTTTGTGGTTTTGTCAGCAGGCTTTTTCTCAACCACTTCTTCAGGTTGAGGAGGTACCTCTCTTAGCAGCAGACAGAACATTCTGTCCTCCTTCTGCTTCCAGCTTTTGACGAACTCCATTGCATTCAGCAACTTGCATCCTTCTGGAAGCCTCTTCTTTTCCTTCATTTGCCATCCACACAGGACAAGAGGAAGAGCACTGGTGGGTGCCAAGTCAATCTGCCCATCACTGGCTCCTCTCACTTTAACTGTACCTCTGCTCCAACACACTTCAGCTTGATGTCTATTAAGCCAGGACCTGCCTAGCACGAGATCATAAAAGCCAGTGTTGAGTACCTCAAATGTAAGCGTTTCAGTTAGAACTGCAATGCCAGAACCTAACTGGACCTCAATAGGCTTGGTTATAACTCCTCCCGGGATACTTGAGGCATCTCCAAGGAATATTTTTCTATTCCCTTGGGTGACAGTAGGCAGCCTTAGCCGCTTAACTAAGTCCTTGTGAATAAAAGTATGTGACGCCCCTCCGTCAACAAATGCCCTCACCTTCCTACCTGCAATCATGCAATGCAGTAGGATAGGGGGGACTGTCTTTTCCTGACTTTCGCATTGTTCTCCTGACGTAGCAAAGAAATGTTGGACATCAGGTGGAACAAGAGCATCCAGAGTGTGCACTCTCTGGACGTCTATATTACTGATGGTCTCCTTTATCTGTTTGTCAGGCATGCATAGTGAATCCAGTTCAGCAGGACCCATAATACCTGCTACGAGGGCAGCTAGTGACGACTCACTATCTCTAGCATCCTCACAGTCAGTAGACTGGATTACTGACTGTTGCTGTCTTTTAAAGGCTGGTCTTTTCTCTCGACCTTAGGCAGGTGCTTGACCGGACACTGTTCTCTGTAGTGGCCTTTCTGCTGACAATGGTAGCAAGTAGATTTTGCTGAGGCTGGTCTCGGCTTAGTCCTACCACCACCCCTTCCATAGCCACCTCGAGAGGGACCACCTCTACCTCTAGACTGAATAGCATTGTACTCATACTCATATTCATCACCCTGATTGTCCTCAGCCTGGTCTCCTTCAAGTGCATTGTAGGAACCGTGGGGCTTTTTGACAATCTTAGACACCAAAGCGTTACTCTGGCGCTTGTGATTGAACTGCTGCTGATCCCAGGCGTCAGCATCCTGGATCAAGTCAGCCAGTTTCTCATACTTTTTCTCAGCAAAATGACCAGAGACCTCGGATTTCAAGCCATACCTGAAGTATGCTATCCTATACCGTTCTGGCAAATCAGGCTGCTTCATCATGTTCTCTTGGAACTTTTGAGCAAACTCAGCAACTGAAGTGGTCTGCTTCAGTGTCAGGGAGATCATCGCATAGATAGCTTTCTCCTGCTGGTTGATGACATCAAACTTCTCATGCAACTTCTCGACAAACTCTACCCACGTAGGGTCACCGAGTTGCCGAGCCTTACGCTCTTCCTTCCAGTAAAGCCACCAGTCTGCGGCACTGCCTTTCAGTAGCGCACCGGTGTGCCTGACCTTCTCGTAATCTTGCAGTTCTGGGTAGTTCTCCAGCCACTGCTCAACATCCGCGAGAAACTTGATCAGGTAATATTTTCTGTTTCCCTCAGGATCATAGTCCTGGGGAGGTTTCGGCTTGGGCTTACTAGGCCCTCGGCCACCACCACTAGTGGTGTGAGACCCCAGTTGGTCTCTGTCCCGGAGTAGGGACATTATGATTCTTTTGTCCTCCTGCTGGGACTGATACATGGTCGCCATTTGCGACTGCATCTGAACGAACAATGCTCCCAAGTCTACATTTTGGGGTGGTAGATTAGCAAATGCAGCAGCAGCATTGGCATCTACTCGCTGAGTAGTGTCCTCAACAATCCCTCTTGCTCCTGCAGCAGCAATTCCTGCCGCATTCAGCCGGTCACGTATTTGACCTAGGGGTACATTGAGTTGTACGGCAGGAGGTGGGTTCAGAACATTGGCCCTTGATGCCATAAGTTCTTCAACAGTGCGCTCGTCAGCTGGCTGTCCTTCCCTCCTTTGTATATCTTCAGCGGCCTTTGCTACTTGTTCAGCTTCTAGTCTGGCTATCTCCTCCTCAGCTTGCTGAGCTGCGACTGAGGCAATAGCAGCTGCCTCATCTGCAGCCTCCCTAGCTGCAGTATCCGCTACTGCTTCCGAATAGGTACGGTTTCCCGCTACATGGCTTTCCGCCTGGTTTTCGACATTCTCGTTATCCTGGTTCTCCATGTCTCGGGAGTTGCTAGTTTGAGACCTTGTCCTTACCATACAAAGAAGACTGTGATAACTGCTCCGATACCACTGAAATGAATCGACTTACCAAATAGGCGATTAACAATTAATAAAGATCTTTATATCAGCAAGTAATCTTTATGGTATTTTCCGTTAACTGGTTAAACGGCAAAGGACAACACACTAGCAGTGAATAATACTCGTAAGTCAAATGCGAGTAAACTAGCATCAATAATGCAAATCAGTAAACTCATACATAAGCAAGGTTAGAAGACAGTGCGTATCAATGGCTTCTCGCCTTGGATTCAGATCTCTCTCAGTAAGCTGTACAAGAGAGTTGGCCTCGTTTCCGAATGCCGAACTCGAGAGCAATGCCTAGCATATGTACATGGAATGAGTTTACTGTTCAACGGTCAGTGCGATGGCACCGCCTACCCGGGAGTTAACCACGTTGGTAGGACCTCGGTTAACCAAATCCACCGCCATCTCCCATCATCCCGAATCGCCATCCATCATAGGGATGTCATCTGGCCATTCATCTAGCATACCACACTTAGATGCATATCGTGGCAGTTTGCTGCTACCGAGTACGGAAGTCAGCTGGCTGTCAAAGAATGTGTCAGCAAGCTGACTTAAGGTGACCTCAGCCTGCTACTTCCGGCCAAGTCATTAAACTGATATTAAGTATAAAGTCGAGCAGACTGATTGTTAACTAGAGTTCAGCAGGCTGAACTTATTTGACTATATTATTTAAATGAATATATTATCGACCAGTATACTGATTCATTACACCTCTCTATTGCAGGGCACACTCATGTCTAGTCCAATCTGTTTTGCAGGTCTACCTCTCTTTCGCCTTGGTTCTGCAGGATCTAAGGCCGAGTCTGACTCTGTCTCAGCCTCAGATGCATCTGCTTGTGGTGTATCAGTGACTTCAGGGGTGCTTTGAGTGACAGGAGTGACAGGTGTCACTTGAAATGCTCTACTGCTAGTTTCTTGCAAAATTGGGTTAGAAGAAGCCTCCACCCTCACTACTCCCTCATAATGGCAAAACCACCTAAACTCGGGTAAAATGGGCACATATTGTAGTATCTGCTTGCGACCCCATGTTTTGTACTCCCCATCGTACCCAAAGTAGATTTTATACTTGGTTTCCTTTGTTTTATGCACCTCTTCTTCAAGAATTCTTACCAAAAAGAACTCTTCATAGTGCTCTCCGAACTCTTGCGCAGCCCAACTCTCACCCCAAATCTTGCAAGGAGTGAGTATCTTAGTGCCTACCTCTACTACAAAGCCTGTACAAGAAGAAGCCATGGCAGCCATGGCTGTTTGAGTCTGCAATCGACAATCAACAGAGAGTGAAAAAGATCGAAAGTGAAGGTGAATATTGAACCAAACTTAGCACTGTTCTTGGCCGGCAATTTGAAGTATCTCCGTCGATACTTGTCCGTTTGCCCTGTCTCTAATTTGCCGGTAGGGTTCACGTGTTAGTGCTCCTAGGGAGCCTATTTTCAGGTAATTTGGATAAAAATAAATTAAGGTTAGGGCCCGTAGAAAATGACCTAGTTATGGGACAAATTATGGTTCCAGAACCAAAAAAGGACCCACCGTAAAGCTTGTAAGGTCATAGGTTTATGAAGTGCATTTTTGAGTATCATGCAAGTATGTTTTGATTGTATAGTAGTGTAAAGTGCATTTTTGTGGTCATTTTGATATAAAGTTCATCGAATTTGGTCAAGTATTGAGAGAGTTATAGATTTCCGAAGTTTAATTAGTTTTGAGGTCGGTTGACGACTGTCCTTAATTCGCGGTGAGCGCGACCGTCGGATTGACCGACAGCGTCGAGCGATCTGGCCCGTTAGAATGAACTCGAACCTTCACGTAAGTTCGGCTGACGCGGAGTGCCGACTAGGTCGATTTACCTAGAAGTTTCGGTTTAGCCTAGCGCGTCTAAGATAGAATATTCTAGTAATGTCGATGCATGTATGTGGACGTCAATTCGGCCCGACACGTCAGATTAGACTGATCTGGCTTACTCACGAATATTCTGGAAGGGACGATTTGACGAACACTTAGGAAAATCCGTAGCTTCCTCCTAGGGAGGAGCACTTAGGCAGAAAATTATAAATAGGCATAACTTCTTTGTTTCTTATCAGTTTTCACTTCTGTAAATTTCTACGGGTTTGTAATGACAAGGCCTTTCATCCTACATCATTTGTGAGCAGTTTCCTGCTACTCAAAATGTTGAGTAATTTTCCTAAGCTTTGTTAGTGATATGCCGCTGCACTCTCTAGTATGATGGCAACTAGTTCCTTTCCTCGTGAGTCACTACGCTTCCACTAGGGCACTCTGCCCCTTTCATCTGGTATCGGAGCAGGGCTAGTTTGCATATTATATTATGGAGTCGCAGCCGGCAGCTGGAGGAGGCGAACATGTCGAGCATGTTGAGCGCGCGGGGCAGCAGGCAGCACCAACAATGACCAGAGAGCAACAAGAGATGCAGGCGATGCTAAGGCAAATGGCAAATGCAATTGGAGGAGAAGTCTACACCCAGTTTCAACAAAATATGCGCGCGGAGGTGGAGAGAATGGTGCGAGTTGTTATGGGGAACGCCGCTTCGACGAGTTCGGCACCTGCACCTGTTGTACCACCGATTCATGTTAACCCAGTGGTGCAACCAGTTATTCCACCCGCATCAGGAGTGCGTGCGCCTAAGCCTGAAGTTTATACTGGAGAGCGTGGATCGCCGCCTGTTCATCAATGGATTTTTGGAGTGAAGAAGTTTATGGAGTATTCTGCGCTCACGCCCGACAGGCAAGTCGCCTTTGTCATAACTTTGCTGCAGAAGAGTGCTGGAGCTTGGTATGAACGAGAAGAGCAGCTGTCTGGAGTTCCTGCTACTGTTGATCAGCTATTTGAAGGCTTGAAGAGGCAATTTCAACCTATTGCACCCGAGGCTACCGCTCGAGATCTATTGGTGCGCCTTCGTCAACGAGGAAGCGTTCAAGAGTATGTATCGCGCTTCAACGAGCTGGTGCTTCAATGTCCATCCATGCACGAGTCGGAGATGATGGACAAGTTCAAGAGGGGACTCAAGCCAACTGTGGCCAAGGAAGTGGCGCTCAAGGACCCTACCAGTCTTGGAGAAATGATGGCATTGGCAACAAGGGTCGACGCTGTGGAGTATAGTCAGAGGCAGTGGGGCAGCCACAACTTTGGAGGATATCGACACTTTGGATCTCAAGCGCCAAGCACGAGTGTTCAAGGTCCAGTACCCATGGAGTTGGGACTTGTGCAGTACCAGCGCAGGCAGCAGAATTTCAAGCCGAGAGGACCGTGCTATAGTTGCGGCAAGCTTGGACATCTGGCTCGAGACTGTCATGTGAAGGCGAAGCAACCTCAACAGCAGGAAAAAGGAGGACGCCAGTAAGTCGTTCTGGGGTGTCTACTGGCGTGAAGACGAGAACTCACAAGGAGGTTATCCCCAGGAGCCTGCCGAGAAGCAAAGGACGAGACGTTGACAAGCCTATCATCGTGGAAGGAGTGGTCGACGGCAACAAGGCGAAGTGTATGGTCGACAGTGGCGCAAGTGCAAACTTTGTGCACAAGAAGCTGGTGAAAGAGTGGCGAGTCCCTGTGCAGAAGCATTATGAGCCTAAGGAGGCAATTTTGGCGAATGGGCAGAGACTCAAGTGTGGTGCACCTACGGAAGCTATTCACGTGGAAGTAGCGGGGCACCGGAGTAAGGAAGTTATGGAGCAGGCAGAGTTGGGTCACCATGAGGTGATATTGGGCCGACCATGGCTGAGGAAAGCCAACCCTCAAGTGCACTGGAGCACAGGACAAGTGAAAGTCCAAGGGCGTGATGGTCGAATGGAGACAGCGAAACAGGTGGAGGTAGATACGACCACAAGTAACTGTCTTCTGTCGAGCCTGCAAGTTAAGAAGCTATGCAGGGCGAATCAGGTGAAGGAGATGTACCTTGTTTCGGTGGCCCTGGCCAGGTCATCAGATGGAGCAAGCGTGAATCCTAACAGCCTGGGCGAATGTACATCGCCGGAGGAGCAAGTAGTGGTGTCTGATCCCCTTGCTCAGAAGGAGCAGAGCCCAACTGCTCAAGAGAAGAAGCCTGCTGAGATGCCTGCCCAAATTAAGGCGCTGTTGGAGGAGTTCAAGTGCGTATTTCCTGAGGAGCTACCTGCAGGATTACCTCCACAGAGAGCTATGGAGCACAAGATTGAGTTGGAACCAGGGAGCAAGCCACCAGTGAGACCCGCCTATCGACAATCGTTTGCGGAGTTGGATGAGTTGAAGAAGCAGCTGACAGAGTTATTGGAGAAGGGATTCATCCGACCCAGCGAGTCTCCATTTGCAGCGCCAGTCTTATTTGTGAAGAAGAAGGATGGGACTATGAGGATGTGTGTCGACTACCGGGCACTCAACAAGGTCACCATCAAGAACAGGTACCCACTTCCACGAGTGGACGAGTTGATTGACAGGCTTGTCGGGGCGAAGTATTTCTCGAAGATCGATTTGAGGAGTGGCTATCACCAGGTACGGATTGCGGAAGGAGACGTTCAGAAGACTGCTTTCAGAACTCGCTATGGTTTGTTCGAGTTCACAGTCATGCCTTTTGGATTGACTAATGCACCTGCTACATTCATGGGACTCATGAATAGTATCTTCAGACCCTACTTGGACCAGTTTGTGGTGGTATTTTTGGACGACATCCTGATCTATTCGAAGACCTTGGAAGAGCATGTGGAGCATCTGAGGAAGGTGTTGGAGGTCTTGAGAGATCAAAAGCTGTATGGGAAGATGAGCAAGTGCGACTTCTGTCTCAAGGAGGTCGAGTTTCTTGGACACATAGTGGGAGCTGAAGGAGTCAAGGTGGAGCAGAAGAAGGTGCAAGCAGTCAGAGATTGGCCGGTACCTGCTGATATTCATCAACTCAGGAGTTTCCTCGGCATGGCGAATTATTATCGACGTTTCATTGAAGGATTTGCCAAGGTGTGTGCACCGCTCACGGACATGTTGAAGAAGCAGGAGAAGTGGCTATGGGGTGACAAGGAGCAGCAAGCCTTCGAGAAGATTAAAGAGCTGTTGACACAGGCACCTGTGTTGGCAATTGCCAGTCCAGAGCTTCCTTTCACCATCATCACGGACGCATCAAACTTTGCAGTGGGAGCCATTCTTCTCCAGGACCAGGGCAAAGGATTGCAGCCTGTGGCATATGAGAGCAGGAAGTTGAGTCCTGCTGAGCAGAACTATGCAGCACACGAGCGGGAGATGTTGGCTATTATCCAGGCTTTGAGGATTTGGCGATGTTATGTGGACGGCCGGAAGGTGTTCATCAAGACCGACCACAAGAGCTTGGAGAAGTTTATGACGCAGCCAACGTTGACACCAAGACAGGCAAGGTGGATGGAGTTTCTGCAACAGTTCGACCACAAGATTGAGTACTTACCTGGGAAGATCAACCCTGCAGACGCTTTATCCAGGAGGTGTGACCTTGCAGCTGTCTCAGTCATCAAGGAGAATATGGACTTCAAGGAGAAGCTTCAGAGAGGTTATGAGGAGGACCCAGAGTTTGCTGATGGTGGAGCAGCTGAGTCCAACTCGAGTATGCAGAAGAAGGACGGCATATGGTATTATGGTGATTCCAAGAGAGTGGTGGTACCTGACATCAAGGAGCTACGAGACTTACTACTTACGGAGCATCATGACTGCTTATATGCTGGACACTTTGGAAGCGAGAAGACGGCAAGCGTGCTGAAGCGGGAATATTACTGGAGAAATATGGACAAGGACATCGAGGAGTGGATCAGGAGTTGCGATGCGTGCCAGAGAAACAAGACACCAAATCAAAAGAAGGGAGGTACATTGCGACCCCTGCCTATTCCAGAGTATCCTTGGGAGCAGATTGCTATGGACTTCATCACATCGTTACCAGTCAGTGGTCAAGGGCACGATGCAGTATGGGTAGTGTCTGACAGACTCAGCAAGATGGCTCACTTCATTCCCATGAAGGAGACTTCTACGGCAGCAGATGTGGCACGGCTATTCTTTGATCATATTTTTAGGCTACATGGGTTGCCGAAGGTGATTGTTTCAGATCGAGATCCAAGGTTTACTAGCAACTTTTGGCGGTCATTGTTTACTTTGATGGGGACCAAGCTGAGTATGAGCACTTCCTATCACCCTCAGACAGATGGGCAGAGTGAGAGGCTCAACAGAACTCTGCAAGAGGTGCTCAGGAGTTTCACTATGGAAGACCCTTCAGAGTGGGACAAGAAGCTACCAGGGTTGGAGTTTGCCTACAACAACAGCATGCAGGGATCGACCAAGCAGTCACCATTCGCTATGGTTTATGGGAGAGAAGTATATCATCCAGGGAACATCTTGTTGGAGAAGGCCAAGGAGACTCAGGTTCCTACTACACAAGCTTTTATGGAGCAGATGGCCAAGACTTGGGATATGGCGAAGACGTGTATTCGGAAGGCACAACAAGAGCAGGTCAAGCATGCTAACAAGCACAGGAGGGAAGTGACATTCCAAGTGGGCGACAAAGTACTCTTGTCCACAGAGAACCTACCTTTCACAGGCAAGAGGAAACTGCGGGCACGGTTTACAGGTCCCTTTGAAGTGCTCAAGCAGGTGAATCTAGTGACCTACAAGTTGGAACTTCCTCCAGGATGGCGTATCCATGATGTGTTCCATGTCAGTTGTCTACGGCCATACGTTGACCCGAATGAAGGACATCCAGGACGACTACCTACACCGCCACCACCGGTCGAGATCGATGATGTATTGGAGTATGAAGTGGAGGCGATTGTCGGCGATCGACGAGTCAAGCGAGGTCAACGAGTTGTCCAAGAGTATCTGGTCAAGTGGAAAGGCTACCATGCGGACGACAACACTTGGGAGCCAGAGGCCAACTTGACTCATTGTAAGAGTAAGTTGAGACGTTATCTGCAGAATGCGTCGAGGACGTCGCATCTTGAGAAGGGGGATGATGTAAGGTCATAGGTTTATGAAGTGCATTTTTGAGTATCATGAAAGTATGTTTTGATTGTATAGTAGTGTAGAGTGCATTTTTGTGGTCATTTTGATATAAAGTTCATCGAATTTGGTCAAGTATTGAGAGAGTTATGGATTTCCGAAGTTTAATTAGTTTTGAGGTCGGTTGACGACTGTCCTTAATTCGCGGTGAGCGCGACCGTCGGATTGACCGACAGCGTCGAGCGATCTGGCCCGTTAGAATGAACTCGAACCTTCACGTAAGTTCGGCTGACGCGGAGTGCCGACTAGGTCGATTTACCTAGAAGTTTCGGTTTAGCCTAGCGCGTCTAAGATAGAATATTCTAGTAATGTCGATGCATGTATGTGGACGTCAATTCGGCCCGACACGTCAGATTAGACTGATCTGGCTTACTCACGAATATTCTGGAAGGGACGATTTGACGAACACTTAGGAAAATCCGTAGCTTCCTCCTTGGGGGGAGCACTTGAGCAGAAAATTATAAATAGGCATAACTTCTTTGTTTCTTATCAGTTTTCACTTCTGTAAATTTCTACGGGTTTGTAATGACAAGGCCTTTCATCCTACATCATTTGTGAGCAGTTTCTTGCTACTCAAAATGTTGAGTAATTTTCCTAAGTTTTGTTAGTGATATGCCGCTGCACTCTCTAGTATGATGGCAACTAGTTCCTTTCCTCGTGAGTCACTACGCTTCCACTAGGGCACTCTGCCCCTTTCAAAGCTAGTGTTAAGCCAGGACCTGCCTAGCACGAGATCATAAAAGCCAGTGTTGAGTACCTCAAATGTAAACGTTTCAGTTAGAACGGCAATGCCAGAATCTAACTGGACCTGAATAAGCTCGGTTATAACTCCTCCCAAGGTACTTGAGGCATCTCCAAGGAATATTTTTCTATTTCCTTTAGTGACAGTAGGCAACCTTAGCCGCTTAACTAAGTCCTTATGGATAAAGGTATGTGACGCCCCTCCGTCAACAAATGCCCTCACCTTCCTGCCTGCAATCATACCCTGCAGTTGGATAGGGGGGACTGACTTTCCCTGACTTTCGCATTGTTCTCCTGACTTAGCAAAGACATGTTGAAAATCAAGTGGAACAAGATCATCCTGAGTGTGCACTCTCTGGAGGTCTATATTGCTGACGGTCTCCTTTATTTGTTTGTCAGGCATGCATAGTGATTCCAATTGAGCAGGACCCATAATACCTGCTACGAGGGCAGCTAGTGACGACTCACTATCTCTAGCATCCTCACAATCAGTAGACTGGATTATTGACCGTCGCAATCTTTTAAATGCTGGTCTTTTCTCTCGACCTTTGGGAGGTGCTTTACTGGACATTGCTCTCTGAAGTAACCTAACTGCTGGCAATGGAAGCAAACAGATTTTGCTGAGGCTGGTCTTGGCATAGTCCCACCACCACCTCTTCCATAGCCACCTCGAGGGTAACCACCTCTCCCTCTAGACTGTATTGCATTATACTCATACTCGTACTCATCACCCTGATCATCCTCATCCTGGTCTCCTTCAATTGCATTGTAGGAACCGTGGGGCTTTTTGACAATCTAAGACACCAAAGCATTACTCTGGCGCTTGTGATTGAATTTTTGCTGATCCCAGGCATCAGCATCCTGGATCAAGTCAACCAGTTTCTCATATTTCTTTTGAGCAAAATTCCCTGAGACCTCGGATTTCAAGCCATACCTGAAGTAAGCTATCTTATATCGTTTGGACAATTCTGACTGCTTCATCATGTTCTTTAGGAACTTTTGAGCAAACTTTGCAACTGAAGTGGTTTGCTTCAGCGTCAGGGAGATCATTGCATAGATTGCTTTCTCCTGCTGATTGATAACATCAAACTTCTCATGCAGCTTCTTGACAAACTCTACCCAATTAGGGTCACCGAGTTGTTGAGCCTTACCCTCTCCTTTCCAGTATAACCACCAGTCTGCTGCACTGCCTTTTAGTAGAGCGCCAATGTGCCTGACTTTCTCATAGTCTTGCAGTTCTTGGTAATTCTCTAGCCACTACTCAACATCCGCAAGAAACTTGATCAGGTAATACTTTTTGTTTCCCTTAGGGTCGTAGTCCTGAGGAGGTTTTGGCATAGGCTTACTAGGCCCTCTGCCACCACCACCAATGGTATGAGAACCCAGTTGGTCTCTGTCACGCAACAATGCCGTCATGATCCTCTTGTCCTCCTGTTGGGGCGGATACATGCTCGCCATTTGCGATTGCATTTGCACAAATAATGCTCCCAGATCTACATTCTGAGGTAGTAGCCCAGCAAACGCAGCAGCAGCAGCAGCATTCACTCGTTGAGTAGCATCCTCAACATTCCCTCCTGCTCCTGCAGCAACAATTCCTGCCACATTCAGCCGGTCACAAATTTGACTTAGAGGCACATTGAGTTGTACAGCAGGAGGTGGGTTCAGAACATTGGCCCTTTCTGCCATAAGCTCTTCGACAGTGCGCTTGTCCGCCTGCTGTCTCTCCCTCCTTTCCGCATCTTCAGCAGCTTTTGCTAATTGTTCGATCTGACTATCTCCTCCTCGGCCTGTTGTGTTGCGACTGCGACAATAGCAGCTGCCTCATCTGCAGCCTCTCTAGCTGCAGTATCTACTAATGCTTCAGAATAGGTACGGGTTCCCGCTACATGGCTTTCAGCCTAGTTTTTGACATTCTCGTGATCCTGGTTCTCCATGTCTCGAGAGTTGCTAGTTTGAGAGTTTGGCCTTACCATACAAAGAAGATTGTGATAATCGCTCCGATACCACTGAAATGAAACGACTTACCAATAGGCGATTAGCAATTAATAAAGATCTTTTTAATCAACAAGTAATCTTCATGGTATTTTCTGTTAACAGGTTTAACAGCGAAAGGACAATACACTAGCAGTTAACAATACTCTCAGTCGTAATGCCAGTAAACGAGCATCAATCATGCAGTCAGTAAACTCATACATAAGCAAGGTTAGATACAGTTTGTTTCAATGGCTTCTCGCCTTGGATTCAGATCTCTCTCTCAGTACGCAATGTAAGAGAGTTGGCCTCGTCTCCGAATGCCGAATTCGAGAGCGATACCTAGCTTATGTACATGGAATGAGTCTACTGTTCAACGGCAAGTGCAATGGCACCGCCTACTCGGGAGTTAACCTCGTCGGGAGGACCTCCGCTAACCAAATCCACCGCCATCTCCCATCATCCCGAATTGCCATCCACCCTAAAGATGTCATCTGGCCATTCATCTAGCATATCACAATTAGATGCATGACTAGGCAGTTCGCTGCTACTGAGTACGGAAATCAGCTGGCTGTGAAAGAATGTGTGAGCAAGCTGACCTAAGTTGACTTCAGCTTGCTGCTCTTGGCTGAGTCATTAAACTGATTACTAGTAGAAGTCCAGCAGACTGAATGTTAACTAAAGTTCAGCAGGCTGAACTTAATTAACTATTATGTTTAAATGAATATTATATCTACCAATATACTGATTCATTACATTGGGGGAGTTTTGTTCGTGAAGGTGGGTCACTTGGAAAAGTGGTGTGGAATTTCTGGTGCCAAAAGAGAGCAGGGGTGTGTCTGGTAGGGTCACGTGCAAATTCATGTGACACATAAGTTTGTCACGCAAAGCCTACGTGAAGTAGGTTTACATGCAGAGTGTAGTTTTGTAAATACTGAAACTTGGTGTAATTTATGTAATAAATGAAGTTGTAGGAGTAGTTTTGTAATTTGCCAAATGTTTTCCCACGCCTGGTGATGGATAGACTGACTTCGTTTTGAACTTGTAGCCTCTTTTCCAAACCTGGTTTGGGCTGGTTCGGGCCACCGCTGAGCGTACTTTTTTGTACCTTCAGAATTGCTTCAAAGACCACTTTTACACGCTTGAATTTCTTGACTCGCTCGGACTTGCTTGGACTAGTTCAAAGTCAACCTCTAACACGGGCTTGGCCTTCGAGCCATGCTTGGAGCTGGTCCAATTTCCATCCGCGGCAGTCGCGACGTTCTTTTCCTGGTTTTTTCTGGCTTTTCCTAGCTTTTCTAGCTTTTAAGATTCCAAATGAAACTTCGACGTGAAGACTTCAACGTCGGATTATTGCTCTGTGCATGGCGCGTCGCTCTGGAGTTCACGGTGAAATGAATTGACATAATGATCATAATGATCCATAATGATCCATAGTGATCATAATAATCCATAGTGATCCGTAACGATGCACTTCTTCTCATCGTGCGCTTCATTCCCCAGTATGTCGAGGGACAAGGAAATGTCCAGAGAACACTACTCAGATCATTGTTTGTGACTGTACAGATGTTATCGAGAGTACCCGGTGACAATTGCACGGCGAGACTTGAAAAACATGTTCAACTTGACCAGTACAAACCAGAATGGAGCCGACTTCAGTAATAATGGGTCTGCAAAACGACCCTGGGAAGAAGAAAATGAGGGCGAGTACATCGCTGCCTTGAGAGGGAGCAACAGTTTTATCTGGCAAGCAAGTCAACAGGAAAGGACCAGAGGAGGACAAGGTTAAACTCATCACTGTACCCTTGTGAGTACACGTTAGACTTATCTTGTGCGTGAAGAAGCGGTGCCGGTTGAGATCTTCTAGAAAGTGCAGTCTTCAACCTTTGCGAGGTATGTCTACAAAACGGTGTATTTTCAGCAACTGAGAGCCTTTGGCATATAGTGATGTGGCACTGTCTAGTTCTCCTATATGATTGTAGGTAGATGATGCAGCTCCTGCAGAGAAAGTCATTATCTACTGTTTTTTCAGGGTTGACTCAAGTAGCTGTGGCGGCTAGTCTGCTACAATGCTTGGCTTGTACGCAAGGCATTTACTGCTTATTCTGGCATATCATATCGCAAAGCAGGTGTGTGAGCAGGCGGACATCAGGTCTTTCCTCCTTTAAAGCGAGCAAACAATGGCATCATGCCACCTTCAGCTTGCTACAAGTGTCAGCAGGAGGGCCATTGGGCGAAAGACTGTCCCGCAGGCACTGGGACTCATCAAGGTTATGGGGAAGCGAGTTACATGCACTACCAATGCAATGAAGAAAGAGGCGGCAAAGAGGCTCCTGATAGGCCTTGCCCTTGTGGGGCAGGTATATGCCTAGTGCTCACAGCCAAGACCGTGAAGAACAATGGCCGGCAATTTTATCGTTGTCCAAAGGTAACGTATGCAAATGTTCCAGCTATCTTCTGCAGGCGCCTGTGGCCTCTCCTGTTTGTCATTCAGAATCAGGTCTAGAGCTGTGATACTCTTGCAACCGTGGTTAGTGACGTCATGTGTACCTTCGGGCGCCTGCAACCAGTGGGATGGAGGGGCCAGATATTCACCAGTTTCTGTATATGAACGTGAGAAAGTCAAAAGATAATGTGTCATCAAGGACCTGGAGAGCACAAGAGGAGACTAACTGCGGAAGTATTCACTCTACATGTATTTGCTATTACCTTATTATGGCCTTGTCGCTTCTTGCACACAAAGAAAGTGTGCTCTGTAAAGTGTGGCTGAGAAGGCTATGGAACGCTGATCATAAATTTCTTCGTTACTCTTCTGTTCAAAGACTTTGAGCTTCTCAGCTGGAGTTTGTCAATCAATGTGAGTGTGTATGTGTATGAAGATGCAGATAGGTCTTTTGCTTTATGATCATTGATTAAGATGCACACGGACATGAATACATGTCGATTGGGTCTTGATGGACACTTAAGATGCGCATTGCACATGCAAAAAAAAAGAAGAGTACACGTGTACGCCTTGCAAAAATGAGTACATGTGTATGCCCTGGAAAAATGAGTACATGTGTATGCCCTGCAAAAATGAGTACATGTGGACGCCCTTTGGTGATGTTCTAACATATGACTATGCTCCTGTGGTTGCCCAGGACGAAGGCAAGTGCAGCTTTTCGAATGGTGTAATGCGCCTCAAACTGCCCAGGGCTACTCTGGGAGAGATGCCGACAGGTGGAGCCCCTTGGCTGGTGCATCGGGAGCTTCAGAGCCCAAGCTCGTGTGTCCGTGCGGAGCGGGAAATTGCTCGGTTCTTACCGCAAAGATGGAGAAGAATGCGGGAAGACGCTTCTACAAGTGTCCTGTGCAGCAAGGGCAGGCAAGTGAAGATACCAGAAGCCTGAAAGCCCTCGACCCTCGCGCGATGCTCGCCGAGGGGCAGCAGTTTGACGAGAGGCTTAGTGTCCCTGCAAGAGTGTTGCGTAGGACTAAGGAGATTCCTTGCCTTGATGTCCTTGCTTCTTAGTCCTCCCACAGCTGGTCCTGATCATATTACCAACTGAACGCACGCTGTGTATGTAACTTAAAGCCGGTGCTGATGCTGATGCCAATGTCGATGCCGATGCTGAGTGTGTAAGAACGTCGGATGAAGGAGTGGTAACGGAACTGTAGAAGAAACTTGAGAGCGCACTTCTGGCGTGCTTCAGGTTCCCACCTAGTCCTCCTTGACACCAATCGCTCGCCCCTTTGCGAGCCAGTTTTCCCCATTCATCCTGAACCCAAGTTTGGGGCTGGGGCTCGTGAGCAATGTCCTTCCCTGCGCCCTTTTCTGCAGAGCTGTGGCTTCTTCAAGTGGTGTGATGAAGCCCATGGAAGCGGCTACAGAAGTACCCCTGCGTCTGCAAGCCAGGCTGGCGACAGGCGCCGGGAGCAAGGGGCGCAGTCAGGGGGAGGGGGCTGCGCAGGAGAATGTTACAAGTGTGGTCAAGAAGGTCACTGGAGCTCCAGCTGTCCTCTGAGGCAGGCGCCATTTGGCAGCTCTAGTGACAGCTACAGGCCTGGCAGAGACTCGAACTATGGGGCTGCCAGCTGTGGAGATTCTGGGAGAGGTGTGAGAGGGGGCGGGAGGGGAAGTGGTGGGACGGAAGGGGCCACTCGCACGTGCTATACCTGTGGAGAGCTGGGACACTGGTCGAGTAACTGCCCGACTGTGATAGGCAAGGGAGGAGGGGGCCGAGGAGGACAGGCTTGGCAAGATGGAGGGAGCTGGAGGGATGCAAACTCTGGCTCCGCTCGGGCTGGTAGCTGGAGATGAGGGGCACTGGTCCAATTCATGTCCAACTGCTGTTGGTGGCGGTGGTGGAAGGAGATTCTGGGAATATGAAGAACCCTAAGAAAATGATGTAATACTGTAGCGCTGCCAACAATACTTCCTATTTCTTATGTATCGTAGACGCACAACTGTGATCTTTTGGGTGTTACTGGAGAAATGAGGATCAGCTTGCTGTTAGATTCCCCGTGATGATCCAAAAGGATGAGTTGCTCAAGACCCTTGGTGGACTAAGGTTGCAATGTTACTGGTCCACATTCTAGCGATTTCAAGCCTGGAGACAGTCCCAATGCGCACATGCATCGGTTGGCTGCGGTAGCAAAATGGATAGCTTAATCACTGTTCTATGACATGGCTTTTATAGGCAACAGATCCTTGTTAGTCCATAAGGTTCAGGTTCATTATCTTGGTCTCCATCTACTTGCACTTTGACTATCAAATCGGACACCTGATGTGATTGAGCGCCATGAGGAGCAAAGGTGTCAAGTGAGAGCGATTAATGTGTCCTCATTATGAAAGTTTCAAGTACTGTTTTCCTATATGATACACCAACTAGGACAAGTATACACATAGCACCTACAACCGTGCACAGGAAACTCTTGAGCACCCATGAAGGGGGTCTTTAAATAGTTTGAGCCAGCAAGTACGAACACTTGTGAACGTTGCCTACAGCAAGCAGAGAACAAAAATTAGAAGCCTTCACCTGAAACAGGCCTGGCAAACTCGTTCACCTAGGCCAAGAAGAGAACATGCCATTCACTGGGAATGCTGGGCCACATAGTGAAGTCATTGGACAGGCTACTACATTTGGAATTGGTATGCCCTCTTAATAATACTCCTATATAGGATTGTATATGCAATGCACGGAGATTCTAAGGTTGCTGGAATATTTTCAGCTAAGCAAGTCTATCAATTTTATATGCGTCCAAAAGAATTGAGTTCTAATCATGTGGACCATGTGTGTGCATCCAGACTTAAACGACCTTTGCGGCACATTATACTAGGCAAGTCCTCACAGATTACTTCTAGGGCAAGAGGTTGACACGTCATCGAATGACAAGTACCCCACCAGTGTCCTTGGCTGTAAGCTACATGCAAGGAACATACCCTAGATACTACTATAATTGTCACTTTCAGTGAATAATTTAGAAAAACTTTGTACAAAATAATAAATATACACAATCTAAATAATTTAGATATAAAGACAGACTATGCACCTGATTTAGGAACAGTACGTACTCACCCCCACTTCCTACCGAATCTGCATGAGTACCCGTATATTGATATAAGATGAGCCTTAACCATATAGGAGGGAGGCGGACCACGCCCTCTCAAGGACCACCAACCATGTGAAAAGCAGCGCGGAAGAACTCATATACTTTGTAAAGACGGGAACATAATATATACTCCCACTACCTAACAAGTCATATTATAACTCCAGCTTTCATACTGGTTGCCGCACGCTGCTTCTTGGTGAATAAATTTTGGAGCGTCGGCAGGACAAGATCCCGAAGCATCCCGATCCAGCTGCGCATAGATTAAGGCAAAAGCTCGCTACCATTGGTATTACAACTGGCATGCAGACACTGCGCAATCGTTTGCACACTATCATTTCGCTGCTTGACGCGTTGCATGGAAATAGTTTGCATTCAAGGAAGAGCCAGCTAGTCCCCCACCATATATCTCCCACGGAACACGAGGCCCCACAACATCAACTCAGCTGTGTTAAACATCCGGCAGACGGTAAGGACTGCGAGTGTGTGCCTCATGTGCTTTGCAGCCTAACATACAGTGACACTGGAACACTTCAGCACTGCTAATGAGAACAGCGGGGAGGTGAGCGTGATCACTTACAACCAGCCAACAGTAACGAGGATGGCAGTGAGCTGGAAGAAGAGGAGGGCCCAGCCCAGGCGGACGGTGGCGCCGCCACTCAGGCCATCTCTCAGCAGCAGCTTAGAGCACGCTGCCGTGCCCAGGTCGCACAGCTTGGAGTAAACAGCCACGATAAAGTCGCCGGGACCGATCATGGGCTGCACGCACGCACTCACGTACGCACGCGCCCACTCGGGCATGCCAGTCAGACACAATGCCATGCTGTGCCATGCCACCGCGAGTCGCACTTCCGGTTCCAAGACTCGTTGCAAGGGAGCCCAAAAGCAAAAGCAAAAGCAAGACGAAGAAGAGGAAGAGGAAGAGGAAGGGTAGATAGAAGGGAGCGGCAGCAGAGGGAGGGTGCCAGGGTTCTGCCTCGCTGCGACAGTGGAAGAGCTGGCAGACCGAGAGGGCAGGCGTGCTACAAGAGAGGCCGGAGTGGCGTCAAGACTCAGTCAAGACTTAGACAGCACCAAGGTCCACTCGTACGCTCTCGGGCTCACCTTCAGAAGCATGAGGATGAAAACTTCGATGACTCTCAGCCCGATGACCCACGAGAGCTGCCAATTGCGCCATGGAACCACACCACACGTGAGCAACAGCGGTTGCAGAGCACGAAGTGCAGCTGCATGATCTATAGCAGAAAACACAGGTGTGCAGCTCTCACGGCCTGAGCAAAAATATGTTGATGTGCACATGTCTTTTGGTCGGGGTTGGTCCACGTCTCTTTCATCTCAAAACCCTGACGGAAGCATGAACACCAGCTCTTTCCTAAGTGGGGATGGCAGCCTACCTGTGGAGCGGCAGAATCTTCAGAGAAGCCGCCCATAAGCAAAGCCAGCCACACCTGCCGCAAGCAAGGACGAGGAAGGGGCACAATCAGAATAGAACACGTTTTGAACATGAGCTGAGCTCTGCCTGAAGAGAGACACTGTGCACCTCAAGGAAGACCAGAAGAAGAAGCTCTTTCCAACCCCCAATTTTCTTGTATGGTAAATGCACAATGGGAAAGCCGTTGGGAGCTCCCCTCGGCCAATGCCCTTTTAGAAAGTAATCTCCCGCTTACATCCAAGCACAAAACAGAGCAGCTACCAAAGATGGCGCATGCCAATCAGTAATGACACGTTATGGGAACGGCCCCACAAGCACAGGATCCACCCACCACCTCGCAAGTTCAGAGGAGGAGGAGGAGGAGGAGGAGGAGGAGGAGGAGGCGCTCGGCGTGGCGCACGCGCACCTGGCAGGCGATGTCGATAGCGAAGAACAGCTGGCGCACGAGGCTCAGGTACTGGTACCGGGGCGCCTGCTCGATGAGCCGTGGCTCCGTGACGGGCGCCAGAATCTGGTGGGGGGGATCGTACACCCCAAAGTGCTCCCTGTCCCACTCGCGCTCGCGCAGGCGTCCCACCAGGTCGGATTGGCTCTCCGAGGGCGGGGCGAGGTTGACGCTCACATTCTTGCTGGCCGCGTGCTTGTAGCCCTTGACGTCCTCGAACAGGAGGCCGTAGCGCGTGAGCACGTCCTCGGAGCCCGCCGCCCAGTAGGCCTCCACGTACTTGTTGCCCACGACGTGCTTGGCCATCTTCAGCCGGTGATCCTTCGTCTCCACCACCACAAAGCGCGCCGCAGACTCCTGCACGGCAGAGAGGGGCACGATACCACACCCGCGGGGGGGGGG
>WELA01006783.1:116414-134136 GCA_009602735.1 Mesotaenium endlicherianum
GGAAAAGAACAAGAGGGGGGGGGGGGAGGGACATTGGCTTCCACCCTCTCGCAGCGCTGGGTTGAAGTGACGGAACTTGTGCAGTCCATGTAAGTGCATGCGAGCCTGTGCGCACGCGCGCGCGCGTGTGTGTATGTGTGTGTGCGCACGTTCGTGTATATTGTGTGTGCGTGTGAGTGCGCCTGTGTGCATAAGAAAGGCAGAGCACGCACGTATCATGCAAGCAAGCAGGCAAACGCTCTCGAAAGGACGTGAATGAGTGATGTCAAGGCCAGCCGTGGACAAAGGAAGATGGGTTTTATGAAGCATCACAAGCTGGTCTTTGCAAGGTCTGCATCTTAGAGGCGAGCCAGCTCAACCGAGAAGCCTCGACGAGGGGGGTACCTTGATGGTTGTCTTCCAGATGGCCCAACATGACCATGCGAGGAAGAATGCGTATATGACTATCAAGGGCACCGCGATCCCAATGCCGGCAGAAGTTCCTCCTGCACAGGTCCAAAAACAAAAGAGACAAAAGAAGGAAGCAAAAGGACGAAGTTCTTCAACTGTATTCAGCGAGAGTGACTGCGGGTAGTCAAAATATGTGTTGTGCAGCACTTGCCTGGAAGAGAATCTTCAGCACCAGGAACAAGTGTGTAGCCGCTATTGACGGGCAACTCTCAACAGAAGACGATGGGGCTGAACAAGGGGGCAGGGCAGGGCGGGCAGGGCAGGAATAGTCAAGTATGAGAGAAGAGGAGCAGTAGCGCCAGGATAAAAAATTAGGATGGGTCCTTTGGACCAGGAGGGATGGCCCTCCCCCAGAGGGCCTGAGGACCGCTTCATCTAGGAGAAGGAAATTTGACCACACATACACGCACGCGTGTGCGCAATTTGAGCTGAGTGCCATAACAAGGGGGAGGGAAGGGGGGGGGTAAAAGCTTACCCCGCAGGAGAGCTGCCGAGAGCGAGACCACGGCAGCCAGGCTGACGGAGACGAAGAACACCTGGAAGCGGGGGTAAACCAGGAGGTCTGGAAGGGCAACGCCCAGCCTGCTCTCCACGCGCGGCCAGAGGTACTGAAGGGCGCACACAGCGGCCATGAGGCATCCGAGCCAGAACAGCACACGGGAGACTTTCCGGAGCCTGCACCATAGCCTCGTTATGCCACAGCCCAGCCCAGCACAGCACAGCACCGCAGACAGCAGTGAATGTGAGCTACTGGCACGCGTGCTGCCCTGGCCTACGCCAGAAACTGAGCCACCAGGAGGCCCTCAGTGACATACAAAAACACAAGGCTACCCACGCAGAGGTGGAACACAAGTGCACTCTTCTGCTGCTGGGGTCTCTGCCACGGGCTCTTCCTGGCTTGTCTAAGCGGAGAACCTGATGTCCATCAGAGCGGAAGCAGCAGCACCAGCAGGACATGTTTGGGAGCTGAACCAGAGGGGCTGGGCGCAGCGGAGGGATCCAGCGCAGAGAGGCGTCGCGGAGTGGCTTACCCGTTGGCTCCTGGATCCGCAAGATTATCCTGCAGCTGCGAATCTGCGAAGTCTGCATATCCATCCTGTAAGCCCGTCAACCCCCCGTGCAGACAGAGAAAGTAAAGAGAAGAAGGCCATAGGAGCAGAGAAAGGGACCAGAGAAAAAGCATGAGTATCTGGTTCGTGGGGCCTCGACAGGCGTTCACAGGGCTCTGGCGTCGCATGTGCACACATGCAGGCCCTTCCTACGGGCCACGCCACCGGAAGTGCTACTAGCGTCATTATGGCACAGTGACGTCACGAGACATTCACGACGTGCAGCTTGGGATCAAGTATGCTGCTAGATCCCTCGCGCATAGGCAAGGAAGCAGCAAGGGGGATAAGCACGGAGCTTGGGGACACACCGTTGTGAGGAAGGCAGCGTATTGCGAGTTTGCAAGGGTCTGGAGCGTGCTGCAGCTGCCGTCCGCCTGCAGGCCAACCCCGCCTTCGCAGTCCAGCGCGGGGGCAGGCCCAGGCGCAGGCGCGGCAGCTGTCACGTTTGCAGTGCCAGGACTCGACGGCTCAGAATCACCGTCTGAAGAGCCAGAGGGGCCGGCGGCACTGCTTGCTCCTCCCGCTGCCGCTGCCTTCCCTCTGCATGAGGACACAGACGCACGCGCACAAAACACACATGAAGCATGCAAATTCTCTCAGCATACTCGGCATAGAACAGATGGAAGGATGCAAGTGTCGCAGTCAAAGTCTAGCGGTGCCAGCGTACATTAGTTCTAAGACCACTCTGAGTTCGAAGCTTGCAACTGGATTGAATCACCACCAATAGCAGTAGCTTGGAAGCAGGGCAGAGAGGACTCACACTCCAAGCACCTCGTTGCTGCCACCAGGGTCCTGGCTGGCAGCGCGGGAGGCAGCAGCGAGAGGGGCCCCCACAGGGGCGCCAGCTGGCATAGGTGCAAAGCTTTGGCCTCCAGGAGCAGAGGCGGCGGTCCTCTTGCTACCAAACAGCATGCTCTCAAACGGCATCTTGATGTCAAAGTTGGCAAACCCGCCAGAGCTGGCGGCGGACTCGTAGTTTGGCGGGAAGACAACCTGCGTCTTGCTCGTGAGCGCAAAGCTCTGCACTCGGGTGATCGATTTCTGCGCAAGAAGAGCGGAGAGAAAGAAGGGAAGAGGGTGGGTTGGGGGTGAGGGAAGGGGCAAGGAGGGGAGAACAGCGACAAGGGTAGAAAATGTCAGGGCGTGGAGGATGCCCGATGCCCAAGTGCTTGGGAATGTCATGACGGCCAACTCATCAACACAGGCGGGTGGCAAAAGTCTCCAGTCCTGGAACCCATGCTGTCAGTCCTGGGCGCGTGCGCGCAGAATCCAGCAGGGCGAGAGAAATGGCTCAGAAGCTACAGTCGCCTGGGGGGCTGTAGGAAGTGACCATGATCGTGATGGCCCTGATCATACTAAGAGGTCTCTGACCAGAGCTTGCTGAGGGAGCAAGGAAGTCCTAGGAGGGACTCCAGTGAGGAAATCGACAGCGCCAGACTGGAACATAGTAAGGGGATTGCACTCACCCCAGTTACATGGCGCCCTGGCATGTTGCTGACAGAGAGTCAAGTTCTAGGGGACAAGCTTTGTGCGGATCAAGAGACAAGCTCCACTCTATATTGTCTGGCAGAGGCTTAGCTTAAGATAGAACATAGGGGCAGTGACAGGAGCAGGGGCAGGGGCAGGGTTACGGTGTAAGGGAAAGGGGCAGGCCAGCACAAGCAGAAGGAGCAGATATTGACAACAAATGTTGATCACAAGTAGCGTACATGATGCACACTAGTATTATCGCAAGAAGGGGAGTTGGGCTGGAATAAGTAATGAGGAAGAGCCAGAAGGAGATCGCAGGCAGGCCCACAGACAACAGCTGTGACGTAGCAGGCCACTTCTGTCATCGTCTGATTGTAGCAGCCCTGATCTCCGTCAACATGGGGCTGTGCACAGAACAGCGTGGAGAGCTGCAGACAAAAGGCTGGCGAGAGGGAGACACGGAGAAGTGAGAGTGAGAGTGAGCGAAAGGGGAGTACCAGGGCGTGGATGGAGCTGTGCACGTGCATGGACGAGGGGGGCGCGGCTCCTGTGCACATGCTGGGGACAATGAGAGCCGCTCCCACAAAGGCCCCAGCGAATGCCATGACGCCCGTGGCCGCAGCCTGGGTCCCCTTGTTCGTGGCATCTGCACATGCATATGGGCGCACGGTAAGAAAACACAACATCCCAACGGCCACCCTGGCCAAAGGACCTTTCGGGGGTCTCCGTTCACACCTACAGGGCTTGTTCTGAGGGTACCTGTTACTAAGGTGCTGTGCTGCATCAGCTGCCCCAGTGTACGGCCTGCTGGAAGAATGGCCACATGAGAGGACGAGGCAGGGTGCCTGAAGATTTTACAAGAGAAGGAGCAGGGTGTCTGAAGCGCCACAGGGGAGAAGGAGACAGGGTGTCTGAAGGGCCACACGAGATGAGGCAGGGTGACTGAGACAGGGGCTCTTACAGCGTGTGACTTTGAACACTTTGGAGGCCAGAGAGGGGTGACCACCAAAGTCGGTGACGGCGCCAGCCGGGATGAACACCTCAGCCACACTCTTGGGGTTGATGGAAATGTCGACTCCATACACAGCCCCCTTGGCCAGAACCACGAACCTGGACACAGATAGAGTCCAGGGCTCAACAAGCTGACGTCAGGTGGCGCAGGCGCAGGAGCAGGTGCGAAGTGCTGGTGGCAGCCTCTCGTCAAGGGAGGTGCCGCGCGAGCAGCGGCGAAATTAGAGAGGGCAAAACTTGCTAGCAGGTACAGTGCACGTGATGTGACGCATGCACGCCAGAAAAAAGTGCAGAGATAACACAAATCGGTCGCAGCAAGCTCTAGATGGATTGAGCAACTTCCAAGCCAGGGTTGCAGGCTTACCCGACGACAGCAGCGTTCTTGAGGCTCATCTTGGCTGGGCCAAAACCAAACACCTGCTCCTGAAAGTTGACGGCGAAAGAGTATGTGGGCGCTGTTGTCATAGGCTTCCCATCGCTCAACATGACAAACACCGGCGTTGGCACCGATACGTCTGCCAGACACAATCCGAAGAACATGGCAGGCGTTGAGAACCACCTGGCGTCAAGTGTAACCCCTATTTGCCAGTCAGCGCATATGCGCCCGCTTGTGCATGCTCTCAAATGGAAGATACAGTAGACAAGCTACGAGAGCAACGCTTTCCCCCAGGAGCAGAAAAGCCTAAATATGTCCCTCTCGCCGTCCCCTATGAGTCGCTTCCTCCTTCACCTTGTTTCCCCCTATTTGTCTTTATTCTCCTCTCATTGTTGTAAGTAAAGCCGACTCGAAGCAGTGCTGCTTGCCAAAAAGAGCATGCACTTGTGGGGCCAGGCAGAGTGGGTGCACCGTAGAAGATGTTGGCATCAGACTCGTCCAGCTGCACATTCAGGTTGCCCGCATAATCCGGGAAGGACAGGGCCTTCACGCCGGCCTTGATGACGCCAGTCTTGAGCGAGGAGGGGGGCCGGATCTGGAAAACGAACAACACACCAACAGAGACGTGACATGCGTCATGTCAGCCCTTCACCAACCTGCGCTGTGGCGTCTAGAGGGCTGATAGGCACGTAACACAAACGGCTATCAAAGCAAAGCCCTTTGGCAGCAGCTTGTCACTCCAGAGCCAGACGGGCATCCGACTCAAGCACCGGATACACCCGCAGCACGCTGGCATCGAAGGGCGAGCTAGGACGAGCCTTAGGTGACAGGTACGTTGGTGGCTCAGAGGGGAACAGGCGTGAGCGATCAGCATACCTCAAACAAGTAGCTGGTGGCTCCTCCATCCACCACAATGGCCTTGTCAGAGACTGCAACTTTTGAGACCTGACCCACAACCCCCAGTAAATTCCCTTCAGAAGTCTGATGCTGGCAGGCACAAACGGGGACCCATGATCGAGCACCCATCCACTTTAATCGCTTGGAAGGCAGTCACACCCGCTCTAAGGGGTTTGCGCGACACGTGCAGCTATCCGAGTGTAACAAGAACACTACAATACATTGGATTACACGCACACTATGCTCACTGGCAGACATGCAAGAACACGGGGTGGATAACCTTTGACGAGCACACACAACATGTCGCGGAAGCGCTGGCAAGAAGTCATCAAACAAGCGCCTCGAGCAAAGGGAGCCAAACAACCCGAGAAATTATAGTGAGATTCCTACCTGGCCCGCGCTTGATTGGCTAACGCTGTCAGCAGAGACGATGTTGATGGCCTTGTCCTGCACAGCCCCAGCCCCAGCCCCAGCCATCGCCACTGACACCATGCTCAGCATCCAGGCATGTTTCCAAACATCGTGGCCGGCCCGTGCCGTCACGCGCAGTAGCAGCAGCCTCGACCTCAAGCTGCCAGGAATATTGCATGTGCTCTACTGCACAACGAGGGCCTTGGGAGGCAAACTGCAAGTGGCAGAACCCTTGCGGGAGCTGGCCTTGCAGAACATATTTTTCCAGGGCTCGTCTAAGCTGGGGTGCATTTCAGAGGCTAGCTCACCTCCGCTACGGGGCAGCCAAGGGTGGGGTCCGCCCGGAACGTGACGACCTCCGCGCCGTCGGTGAGCTGGAGGTAGGAGGAGCTGATGGACGTCTTCAGGGGCTTGCTGATGCAGAGGGAGAAGGGAATGGCAGACGCGTTGGTCCAGGTGTTGATGCGCACTTGCGTGCCATTCAATTCAACTACCTGCGTGGGGGTGCGAGGGGAGATGTGCGCCACCGGAGGCGATGTATCTGTTCACACGCACATACGCAAAGAAGTCTTCTGCCAGTGAGAAGACGAATTGCATGCTGACAACGGGGTCAGAAAGCTGCTACAGGCTCCCCGGTAAGTCTGTCGGCCCACAAGCAACCAATGAAGGAGCAGCCCTGTGTCTGCCTGAAGACGTGATTCACTTGGGTCCCTCTCAAGAACGCACATGCGAGTGTGAAAATAGATGATAGACGATGCATTTTACAGGCAGGGATGCAACCAAGCAAGGTACTCACCCACGGAGAAGTTTGTCAGGTGGACGCCCACTTTGTCCCCCGTGACCTGGCTCACGGTGAGCAGGAACGAGTGGTGACCATCTGCCAGGCCAGAGTACGTCGACTGCTGCCATTCGTCGACATTGCCAGAACCGCAGCGCTTCTCGGACTCCAGGTCGAGCTGCCCTCACCCCGCCCCACACAACAAGTTAGATGCAGGTGGAGGCGTCAGGAGCTGCTTGCAGTTAGAGACAATTGCCAGCATGCATTGACACAGGGTCGGAAGATGAACTAACACAAACTGCAAGGGAGACATAACAGAGGAATGCGAATAAAAATGCGGGGCAGGAGCAACCAAGCACTAATTTCAAGGTTTGCAGCCAAGTGTGCGATCACACACCTGAAGGGTGGGAGATCATAGACTGCAAACAGCAGAGGGAAGAGCAAAAAAACACCAATGCTGCTGCTGCTATTGGCAGGGCCTCACCTTGCAAGTGAACAAGCACCCCACAGAGCATCGGCTGAGCGCAGTATTTCCCGTCAGCCGCCACCTGGGAGTGAAGTCTTTTGTGTTGGTAATGGGCAAGTCACCCAACGCAGAGGCAAAGGAGACATCCAGCTCCAGCAAGGAGGGGGTGTTGACGATTCCGGCATAGCTGAAGGGCGCAGCCGGGCTTCCTGGGGTGCCCGCTGGCGAGCCTGGAGAGGCTGGCGCGCTGATCTTGCTGGGTACACCTGGGCTGCCTGGCGTGCCTGCATCTGCTGGGCTCGCAGGTGTTGCCGGAGAAGCAGGAGAAGCAGGAGAAGCTGGTGTTGCAGGGGACGTCGGCGTTGCAGGGCTTGCTGGAGTCGCTGGTGTTGCTGGGGAAGCAGGAGAAGCGGGTGCCGTCGGGGTCATCGGTGAGGAGGGGCTTGCCGGAGCTGCCGGTGTTGTCGGAGAAGCAGGAGACGCCGCGTCTGTGGGCGACGTTGGCGTGGAGGGGGTGGCCGGGGTCGTCGGTACTGCTGGGGTCGAGGGCGCGTCGGGGCTGCCCGGTTGACCAGGCGTCGCCGAGGGGTCGGGAGTTCCAGGAATGGAGGGCGTTGAGGAAGGGACAGACGGCGTTGACGGAGAGCCTGGTAGCGTCGGCACGGGCGGAACCGAGGGACCTCCGGGAGAGCCAGGTGCACTCGCAGAGGGTGAGGCGGGCGTCCCTGGCACCGGTGTCCCAGGCTCAGCAGAAGGTATGGGCGTAGCTGGCGACAGGGGACTTCCCGGCACTGCGGGGAGTGCCGGTGTGCCAGGCAGGGGCGGCGATCCCGGGACACCTGGCGCCTCGGGGGCAGAAGGAGTGCCGGGAGCTAGAGGGCTGGCGGGTGAGCCTGGCACAGAGAGAGCACCAGGGATGCTCGGGACAGTTGGGGCTTTTGGAGTTACGGGTGACCCAGGAACGACAGGTGCTCCAGGTGCACTGGGCAGAACTGGAGAGCTAGGGATATTAGGCACATCGGGGAGGGATGGGGTTCCAGGCACGGGTGGTGCTCCTGGAGAGGATGGGGTTCTTGGCTCTATAGGAGTGAAGGAAGCAGGTGGGGCATCGGGAAGGGAGGGGCTGTCAGGGACTGCAGGTGTGCTAGAAAGTGGTGTCATACCAGGAGCGGACGGGCTTCCAGGGATAGGTGGCGCTCCAGGGAGAGACGGGGTTACTGGCCCTACAGGAGTGAAGGAAATTGGTGGAGAGCTGGGAAGGGATGGACTCCCCGGAGCTGGAGGAGCCTCAGGGACAGATGGAGCTTCAGGAACAACCGGAGAGCCAGGAACATGTGGGGCGCCAGGAAGCAAGGGAGACCCTGGCGCCGCAGGACTGCCTTGTCCAGGCGGCCCAGGAGAACCAGGAACGGAGGGTACTGCAGGGAGAGAGGGGGACCCTGGACTTGCAGGGGTGCCAGGTGCAGGGGCCACCCCAGGCAGTGTAGGGGTGCCGGGGAAAGATGGTGCACCAGGGACACCTGGAGACCCAGGGAAAGCTGTCGAACCACTCGGGGTCGGCGCACCAGGAGTGCCTGGAGAGCCCGGGACAGGTGGCACACCAGGAGTAGCAGGAGAACCAGGTGCAAGAGGCGCCCCAGGAGAACCGGGAGAGCCGGGGACAGACGGCACTTCAGGAGCAGCCGGGGAACCTGGGACAGGTGGCGCTCCAGGAGAAGTCGGAGAGCCCGGGAGAGGTGCCGTCCCAGGAGCAGCCGGGGAGCCAGAAACAGGTGGTGCACCAGGCACCCCAGGAGCAGCTGGAGAGGCAGGGAGAGGAGGTGCACCAGGAGACTGCAGTGACCCTGGCACTGCAGGAGTGCCAGGCACAGGTGGCGCACCAGGAACAGCAGGGGTTCCAGGAGCAGGTGGCACTTCTGAAGGAGAAGGCAAACCAGGAATTGCGGGAGTGCCAGGTACAGGTGGCGCACCAGGAATGACTGGAGAGCCTGGGAAAGGTGGCACTCCAGGAGCAGCTGGAGAGTTGGGGACAAGTGGCGCACCAGGAACTGTCGGAGAGCCTGGGACAGGTGGCCCAGGAGCAGCTGGAGAGCCGGGAACAGGTGGCACTCCAGGAGAAGCAGGAGAGCCTGGGACAGGTGGCGCTCCGAACACATCTGGAGAGCCTGGAAGAGGTGGTGCCCCAGGAGCAGCTGGAGCGCCAGGGACAGGTGGCACTCCAGGAGCAGCCGGAGTGCTGGGAACAGATGGTGCACCAGGAGCAGCAGGCAAGCCAGGAAGAGGTGGCACCCCAGGAGCAGTCGGAGAGCCAGGGACAGATGGCACCCCAGGAGCAGTCGGAGAGCCAGGGACAAATGGCACCCCAGGAGTAGCCGGGGAGCCAGGAACAGGTGGAGCACCAGACACCCCCGGAGCAGTTGGAGACCCGGGAATGGGTGGCGCCCCAGGAGTAGCCGGAGAGCTAGGGACAGCTGGCACCCCAGGAGTAGCGGGGAAGCCAGGGACAGGTGGAGCACCAGGCACTCCAGGAGCAGCGGGAGACCCGGGAATGGGTGGCGCCCCAGGAGTAGCCGGAGAGCTAGGGACAGCTGGCACCCCAGGAGTAGCGGGGAAGCCAGGGACAGGTGGAGCACCAGGCACTCCAGGAGCAGCGGGAGACCCGGGAATGGGTGGCGCCCCAGGAGTAGCCGGAGAGCTAGGGACAGCTGGCACCCCAGGAGTAGCGGGGAAGCCAGGGACAGGTGGAGCACCAGGCACTCCAGGAGCAGCGGGAGACCCGGGAATGGGTGGCGCCCCAGGAGTAGCCGGAGAGCTAGGGACAGCTGGCACCCCAGGAGTAGCCGGGGAGCCAGGGACAGGTGGAGCACCAGGCACCCCAGGAGCAGCTGGAGACCCGGGAATAGGTGGCGCCCCAGGAGTAGCCGGAGAGCTAGGGACAGCTGGCACCCCAGGAGTAGCCGGGGAGCCAGGGACAGGTGGAGCACCAGGCACCCCAGGAGCAGCTGGAGACCCGGGAATGGGTGGCGCCCCAGGAGTAGCCGGAGAGCTAGGGACAGCTGGCACCCCAGGAGTAGCCGGGGAGCCAGGGACAGGTGGAGCACCAGGCACCCCAGGAGCAGCTGGAGACCCGGGAATAGGTGGCGCCCCAGGAGTAGCCGGAGAGCTAGGGACAGCTGGCACCCCAGGAGTAGCCGGGGAGCCAGGGACAGGTGGAGCACCAGGCACCCCAGGAGCAGCTGGAGACCCGGGAATAGGTGGCGCCCCAGGAGTAGCCGGAGAGCTAGGGACAGCTGGCACCCCAGGAGTAGCCGGGGAGCCGGGGACAGGTGGAGCACCAGGCACCCCAGGAGCAGCGGGAGACCCGGGAATGGGTGGCGCCCCAGGAGTAGCCGGAGAGCTAGGGACAGCTGGCACCCCAGGAGTAGCTGGGGAGCCAGGGACAGGTGGTGCACCAGGAGACTGCGGTGACCCTGGCAGGGTAGGAGGGTCAGGCACAAGAGGCGCACCAGGAACAGAAGGAGATCCAGGAGCAGGCGGCACCCCTGAAGGAGAAGGCAAACCAGGAACTGCAGGAGTGCCTGGAACAGGTGGCAGTCCAGGAGATGACGGTGACCCTGGCGTCGTAGGGGTACCAGGAACAGTTGGCACACCTGGAACAGCAGGAGATCCAGGAGCAGATGGTCCACCTGGAACACCCGGAGACCCTGGCACAGTAGGGGTGCCAGGGACAGGTGGCGCACCAGGCATGGCAGGCGTGCCCGGGACAGGTGGCTGACCTCCTGGTGTTTGCGGGCTCCCAGGCGTAACTGGCACTAACGGGGAGCCTGTGGCAACATCGGCATCAGAGAGACAAAGAGAGACAACTGTGTCAGAAGAGGCACCAGTTGGCTGTGACTCATGCAGACCACTGCCTGCGAGTGGAATGTTGACTTGCCTATCTAGGACAAGAAGCTCTTGAAATGGCCCATATAGCCTCTCCAGGACCGTCCTTTGAAGGAAAAGCAACGCGCTGTAGAGAGCATAGTAGGTGGCTTTGTCTGTACAGGGGACAAGCTGCTGCTGCTCGGCAGCGCAGGTCACTCGACCAGCCAAACTCAACGCTGAGACCACAGTCGAGACATTACACATTCATAACACAAGGCGTACAGCAGACTGGCGCATAGTGGCCACGGAATAGCAACTCAAAAAATGCTTCTGACAGCTACTGATCACCAATATGGATCACAAACGATGCAAATCTACCTTCTTCTTCTACTTCTCAATGGAAGTGATTGAGCCTAACATGCACATTGTACATACACAGACAAGGTACTGCTATCCTGCCTAACTATTGGCTGGGGATGTGCGCGCTCGGTCATGAGGTAATGTTGGATATAGCACCTGGTGATGCCGGCGTGCCAGGTGGCAACGGTGCTGCAGGCGTGCCAGGTGGCAATGGTGCTGCCGGCGTGCCAGGTGGCAATGGAGATGCAGGCGTGCCAGGTGGCAATGGAGATGCCGGCGTGCCAGGTGGCGACGGAGATGCCGGCGTGCCAGGTGGCAACAGTGCTGCCGGTGTGCCAGGTGGCAACGGTGCTGCCGGTGTGCCAGGTGGCAACGGTGATGGCAACGGTGATGCCGGCGTGCCAGGCGGCAGAGGCGACGCCCTTGGAGGCAACAGCACTGCAGAATGTCACGAACAGACACCCTTGTAAGACATGGCAGAGACACCAACAAGGACTGCGGGGCACGAGAAGCTGCTAACCCACATCCTATACCCACTGACCTGATGGACAAGAAGAGTGCCCTATCGACTCAAGTAAACAGCTTACGTAAATTCGAAAGGGACCTGAGGAACAAGAACCATACCCGGCGGGGCAAGCGTCAAATTCAAGAGCGCAGCCATGGGGGGGATTAGAAACCCTTCAAGCCCCTGCATGGAGAGCTTGCCATCTGCCAGAAGGTCGGGTAACTTGTCGAGAACGGCACTGGGGAGAGGGACGGGGATATCCACAGTAGACTGCAGCAGCTTCCTCCTCTTGCTGCCCGCGCTGCTGCCTCCACTGTCTGTGCTGCTGAAGAACACCTTCCCATCGCCAGCGTACACAAGGACAGGCGTCCCTAGGAGAGTGGGCAAAGTGTAGAGCCCGGGAGTGGCCTGGAGCTTGGCAAAGTCCTTATAGACTGGAACGATGTGGTAGCGCAGCAGATTGGCTGTGTACACCAGGCCATTGGCCCCCGCCAGCAGCTCAGAGATCCCGTCTGGAATACCCGCAAAGGCAGGATCTGACGGCGCGAGAAGTGTCGCCCCGCCCTGTAGGCCCAGCACGACGTCCAGCCCCGTCTTCTGAAGAGCAGCCAGAAGCTCGCTGCGATTTGCTTTCTGCAGGCTGAGGATGATCTTCTGGAGCTCCGTGAGGGGTGGAGGACGGGGAGCTGCAGGCATCCAGCACATCAGGGGATATCCCAAACCATCAGCAATGAGCAACCGCCATGGCAAGAAGTTTATCTTGCACATGCATGCCAGTTCCCACGTCCTGTGCCTCCGTGCCTAGCCATATGAAAAGCAAGGATGCTGCTGAGATTGCTTTCAGGCTAGCTTTCTTCTGTGAGTGACGAGGGGTGTTTCCTCCCTCCAGGTGAGGAGAGCCTGCCCTAGAGGGGAAGTGCGCTGACAGAGCTGACAAGAAACTACACCGTGCCGGGGCAAGAGCATGCCACAGGGAGCGTATAGGAGCAGACTCAGTGGGCAATCACACATGCCAAACCATAGCAGGACCTATCGTAAGACTGCCAAAGTTGAGGTAAAATAAAAGCGAAGGAGTACCTGGTGCCGGGAACCCAGGTGGGGGAGGTGGTTTTGGCGCATCAGTCCTGGGAGGTGGCGGCAGAGCAGGAGTAGCGGGAGGAACAGGCTTTGGAGGAGGCGGAAAAGGGATCGAGACTGCATCACATTGTAGGAGGGGTGAGCATAGGGATCAGTGCTCAACATCTGTCCAAGTGCCTGCAGGTTGTAGACTGCAGACAACGGGCACTACGAGCCTTGTCAAATGACAGCAAGCTATGCAGAAGCTGCAGAGCCGATAGGCTTAAGAGAGCCCTTGTCAGTGTTGGCATACTTCTGAATCAGAGGCAACACGCGTGCATCCAATCCTTAACGGCACACAACGTTACGACTTCTATGCATGCAGAGTCCCCATGAAGCAAAGCCTTACGGAGAGCAGTGCGGAGGAAGGACCCCCCAGCACATATGCACGATGAAGAGCAAGATGAAAGAGGAAGAGCAAGATGAAAAAGTTCCTTACTTGGCGGTGCACGCGTCAGGTTCAGAAGCGCGTCCATGGGAGGCACAAGGGCCCCATCGAGACCCTGTATGGAGATGACGCCGTCTGCCAAGACATTGGGCACTGCTATGAAGGACCCGCCAGCAAGAGCGGAGGAAGGGTCTCCAATCACAGTGGTGCCCTGTAGCAGTCTCCTCCTGGCGCCCCCGGCACTGCTGCTGCCACTCTCGCCGGAACTCACGTACACAGTACCGTTGGCAGTGTACACGAGCAGGGGGGTGCCAAGGAGAGTGGGCAAGGTGTAGAGCCCGGGGGTGGCCAAAAAGCCTGCAAAGTCCTTGTAGCGGGGAACGATGTGGTAGCGCAGCAGGTTGGCAGTGTAGGCCAGGCCTTGTGGCCCGGCCACGAGCGCCTTCACCGCGTCTGGGAGGCTCGCAAGCCCTGCGTCTGACGGCGCGAGTAGCGTCGCCCCGCTCTGTAAGCCCAGCACTACGTCCAACCCCGTCTTCTGCAGGGCAGCCAGGAGCTCGCTCCGATTGGCCTTCTGCAGGCCCAAAGTGACCTGCTGGAGCTCCGTGAGAGGGCGGGGAGGAGGAGCTGCAGCCACGCCACATGTCACAAGGAGGAGGAGAGGAGGAGAAGGAGTCAAGGGCACAGTCAGGCACAGAATGGCATGTGCTGTTAATCTCAGGAAAACAAAGAGCATGTCCCATAAAGATTAAGATGGCCACCAACATACGCGGACTTCTTTGACTTCTCTCACTATATGACCATCATTATTAAATAGTGAAAAAGTTTTAGATAGAGTGTTGGTGCATTGCCAAAGAATGACAATTGGTTCCATACCTGTCTGCTCAATTGGCAGTTGAGGAGGCGGAGGAGGTGCCAGCGGCAACTTGGGTGCAGGTGGCAACGGCGGTGATGCCTTTCCTGGGAGAGGAGGCGGGGACAGCGGCAGCAGCGGCAGAGGTGGCGACGACGGCGATGCATTTCCTGGGGCAGGAGCTGGAGAATGCAGGGCAGACGGATACGGGTACGGAGGAGGAGGGGCTGGACTGGAGTCATGGGGCGAACTAGGGACAGCAGTGGGGACCGCGCTTGGGACATGGAGTGGACTGGGGGCATCAGGCAAGAGATGCGGCGGACGTGGAGCAGCACTTGGTGGAGTCAGGGCAGGACTTGGGACGTGAGGTGGATTAGGGGCAGCATTGAGATCCAGGGGTGGACTGGGGGCAGAGGTTCTTGGACCTGGAAGTGGACTAGGGACAGGACTTGGGACATGGCTTGCAGCAGGAGGAGGAACGGGGACGGGAGGGACAGGACTCGGAACGTGAAGCCCGTCGGGACTCCACGCTGCAGAGGAGTAGACAGAGAGACGAGGATGCGCGCAGTAATAAGGCAGGTCCAAAGAGGCGGCACATCCAGAAATAGTTTTGCACGTGTGCCGACCACCACGAAGATAACAGCATAATCAGAAGAGGTAGAGGAGAGCACTTGGAGTACAGCAGCCAGCCAAAGTATCAACAGAACCCCACCACAAGATACACAAGTCCACGTCATCAGAAGAAGCAGAGACAGTGAGTAACCCAAACAAGGACACACGACACGACAGCAACCAGTCAGCAGCACATATTCTTCCATTTTCTTCTGATAGGTACGACCATAGCCTGCGCCAACTTTTATTTTCGTCACTAGTTTCATAAACTACACTCCTTCTGCATTGCCGACAACCACTGCCTGCTTGAGTCCATACCTGGCTGATGGGGAGGGGGCGGCAATAGCGGTGATGCTTTCCCTGGAGAAAGCGGTGGAGAAGATTGTATGAGAGGGGGTGGCGACAGCAATGATGCCCCTCCTGGAGATGGCGCTGGAGAATCCAAGACAGATGGGTGAGGGTACAAAGAAGGAGGCGTTGGACTTGGAACATGAAGCGGAACGGGGACAGTAGTAGGGGCGTGAAGGGGACTTGGCACAGCAGTAGGGGCGTGAAGGGGACTTGGCACAGCAGTAGGGGCGTGAAGGGGACTTGGCACAGCAGTAGGGGCGTGAAGGGGACTTGGCACAGCAGTAGGGGCGTGAAGGGGACTTGGCACAGCAGTAGGGGCGTGAAGGGGACTTGGCACAGCAGTAGGGGCGTGAAGGGGACTTGGCACAGCAGTAGGGGCGTGAAGGGGACTTGGCACAGCAGTAGGGGCGTGAAGGGGACTGGGCACAGCAGTCGGCGCGTGAAGAGGGCTGGGCACAGCAGTAGGGGCATAGAGGGGACTGGGCACAGCAGTAGGAGCCTGAAGGGGACTGGGCACGGCATTAGAGACTGGGTATGGGATACTACTTGGGACATCAGGAGAAACTGGGACATAAATAGGAGCAGGGGGTTGTGAGAGAGGAGGTGAGGAAAATGGAGTAGCAGGCAGCACAGCTGGACTAGGACTTGCTGCAATATCACGCAGGCAAGCATAAAATTTGTTGATAGCAGGCAAGCAGCATGTAATGCCGCTCAAACAGGTGGCACGTTTACGCAACACACGCCCAGGAAAAAGAACCACAGGGCGAGGCAATAATGCGATCCAGACGGTGAGGTACAGTCACGCGGACAAACCCATTTACAAAGCATGCCACGATTGTTCAGGTCACCAGCATAGCCACGCCAAGAGGTACCACAGCCACCAAGACAGGAAACAAGCGTCAGAGGGACTGGTTAGTATTGACCAACCAGTATTAACCAGTCAACACCAACGGACACCTAAGCTCGGCCGCCTATGCCCCATGACCCAGCTCAAGAGGAAGCCTGGCACGTAAAAAGCACTTACTGCTCTTATCTTGGCCCTAAAAGGCCAGGACAAGGCAGATGAAGCCACTGCAAAAAGCGTATTGACAGCCCCTAGGCTCTTGCAAAGAATGCAAGACTTACGTGGAGGCGCCGGCAGGAGGAAACTGAGGGGGGGCACGAGCAGGCCATCCACGCCTTGTATAGAAACGGAGCCATCCAGGAACACATCCGGCTGCACGGTCTTGACGAGCGACGAGGTCTGCAGCAGCCGCCTCCAAATAGAGGGGGGCGGGGGGCTTGAGTCCAGGTCATCGTCGACATTGGCGTTGAAGTACACGTCGTCATTCTGCGTCAGGGACGTGATGGAGTTGCCAAGAAGCGTCTTGAGCTTGCCTCGCTTCCCCTTGAGGTTGCCGTAGCTTATATAGAAGGGCACGATCTGGCCCGCAAAGAGCCTTGCTGCGATCGCGTCAGCGTCCGGCCCGCGCAGCAGGGCAGCCACGTCTGGCGGAATGCTCGCTGCGGCGACGTTGGTGTAGGCCAGCACGGTGATGCCACTTGGAAAGACAGATGTGTCCAGAGGAGCGCGGCCAGCCAGGGCATTCGCTATCAGAGAGGCGAGTCCGGACGAGCCACCGGTCGAGTTCAGCAGGTGCATGAAGTCGGTGTAGTTGTCGGCTTGCAGGGCCTCCAATGGAACCAGGGTAGCTGCCACAAGAAACACCCGATCATCCCATCAGTGATCCTGCGTCGGGTTTGAGCCTTGGCGCACAAGGACACACATAGCATAGCGTCTAAGCAAGGCCCATGGCCGCAACTTTGACAGCAGCCCAGACGTATGGTGGTTTGGGAGTTACCTGGAGGAGGAGGGAAAGAACTTGACCCTGGAACAGGAAAGAAGTTGACTGGTGGAGGGTTGGAGGAGTTGTCAGGAGGTGGGGGGTTGCCCGAGAGGGGAGGCGGGGGAAGGGCATCTGCTGGGGGTATTGAGGCCCTTGGAGCCTCCAACGAGGGAGGGAGCAGAGGCACAGGGGCACTGACTGACGGTGGTGCAAATGCCACCACTCCTTGCGGTGGAGGGATGGCAGGCGGCATTCCCGTCGTAGCTGAAGGCAGAGTCACAAGCACAACATATGATTAGGAAGCCCAACAGCGACGGGTGAATACAACGTCCCGGTTGTTGGCATTCAAAGATACACCATTTGGACTTAGCCGAGATAAAAGGGCTGACTTTGAGCTTTTTCCACATGCTAGTCAACATCTACTCAAGCAGTGCATAAAGGGGGGACCTCGCAGGAGAACAAGGAACCAGTCTTGAAGACGCAGCACATGCACTCGGGACACATCTTGAGGCCTGAAGACGTATGTCTTGTTGCAGCAAAATAGTCAAATGTAACCCACAGCAACAGAAGCCCAGCAAGAGATGCGACATATCGTGACAAAGAAGTAACACACCCTATGGCAAAGAAATAGCAACAAAATAGCAAAAAACGTACGAGCGAGCTTGCGTCCTGAAGTGCATGCAGTCCTATAAGCCAGGGAGAACCTTCAGGTCTATCATCCAAGTCACCATGTACATCACAGAAACATCACGTGCACCACAAAATTTGGTACACACACAAGTGCAACAAGCAACAGGAGCTGCTTGCCGGCACCCTAGCCCGGCGGTGAAGGTGCTCTTGGAGTAACACTGAGTGGAGGGGGAGGGGGAGAAAGGGGGG
>WELA01006783.1:134193-160610 GCA_009602735.1 Mesotaenium endlicherianum
GGGGAGAAAGGGGGGGGGTTGGGGGGGGAGGGAGCAAAGCACTGTACAGCTACAGCACCACGTCGAACATAAGAACCTGGAGAAACAGAGCCTCCTAGGAGCCTCCTTCTAGGCGAAACGGCATCATTAGTTCATGGCAAGGGGAGAGGGCCAGAATTGCATCGCCTAAAGTTGATGGCATGCATCCTAGGCAAACACTGGCTTCAGCCAAGATGCAGCAAGCCCCAAGATGGGATTCACCTAGCAGAATGCGCATAGGACTTAAACCAAGAAGAGACTCTGTAACTACCACATGATGGAACCTCAGCGAGGGGTTACCTGTAAGAGGAGGAGGCGAAATCAATCCTGGAGCAGGGAAGAAGTTGACCGGTGGAGAACTGGGGGAGTTGCCAGGAGGTGGGGTATTCCGGCGAAGGGGAGGCAGGTGGGCATCGCCCATTTGGGGGGGCGAGGCCCCCGGGGCCTCCAGTGACCGAGGAAGGGGAGCCACAGGGACGCCACTTGGCGGAGGCCTGAAGGCCACCACTTCTTGAGGTGGAGGGCTGGCGGGCGGCGGAGTATTTGCAGCTGAAGGGGACGCCACAAGCACGCCGCATGGTAAGAGAATGACATGCAGATTGTTAAAGTGGAGGTGGAGGTGGAATGTGAGGTGGACCCACAACTGACGACCACTCGACACAAAGACAGTCTACACAAACATAGGGTAGGAGCTTCGGCACTTGTTGAAAGAGAGAACAAAGCTGGATCAAAAAGTAATAGACACAATCAAGGTGCTCAACAAGACATCCACTCGTTTTGTGCATCCCAAGGGTGTTTTCCCCTCTTCAGGCTGGAATTGTCCCATAGGGACAATGATTAAGTTATGATTTAGAACAGCGCATGCTCAGAAGATCCACGTGCAGGAGGTATTGGGAACAAGAGTTACCTGGCAGGAGAGAAGGAGGAGGTGAACTTGATCCTGGAACAGGGAAGAAGTTAACCGGTGGAGAAGTGGAGGTGTTGCCAGGAGGCGGTGGGAGGCTGGCAGGCAATGGGAGGCTGGCAGGCGGCGGTGACGGTGAAACTGAAGGCAGCAAACAGAAACTTGAAACTGGGTGAGAAGGCTCAGGAAACCGGAGAGGCTGAGAAGAACTACATCTCTCAGGACGTATACATGACTTCATCTCCTCCTTATTCTTGAACCTTTTCCAACTCTACTCGCTTCATAACTGACACATCGTAAGAGTATTCCCATCAATGTCAAAGGACAATAGCAGAGGTGAAGGCAGAAATGACATTGCACCACGTGAAAGGGAAGGTGGAGCGCATGCAGGATGGTGCAAGGAGGAAGACAGCAAGCACTCCGCTTGGAGGAGAACAGGAGGGTGAATGAGCAGCAGTCACAAAGGGCCAAGGCGGCAGTCGTTCAGTAAAACTATCCAGGACATATAGCTCATGAATGCTTAATAGTGCATCAATAGAGCACTGACTGTCCTGATATTATTCATATGCTACAGGACTCCTCAACCAGAAAGAGCGGAAACGGAAGACTTACGTGCAGGCGACGACAAAAGGAAGCTCAAGGGGGGCACGAGCAGGCCATCCACGCCTTGTATGGATACTATTTCATTCAGGAATATGTCTGGCTGCACGGTTTTGACAAGGGACGAGGTCTGCAGCAGCCGTCTCCGACCGCTAGGGGGAAGCGGGCTCGAGTCCAGGTCGTCGTCGGCGTTGGCATCGAAGAAGACATCGTGATTCTGAGTGAGGGACAGGATGGAGTTGCCGAGAAGCATCTTGAGCTTGCCTCGCTTCCCTTTCAGGCTGCCGTAGCTAGTGTAGAAGGGCATAATCTGGCCAGCAAAGAGCCTTGCTGCAACGGCATCACCATCTGGCCCTAGCAGTAGGGCTGCCACGTCTGGCGGCATGCTCGCTGCTGCGACATTGGTGTAGGCCAGCACGGTGATGCCACTTGGAAGGAGAATCGTGTCCAGGATCGTGTCACCAGCCAGCGCCTTCGCAACGATGGAGGGAAGTCCCAGACTCGTGCGTCGCGTCCTGTTCAGGAGCTCGATAAATGCTGTGCAGTTGGCGGCGATGAGAGCGGCCAGAGGAGACACGGCAGCTGCAAAGCACAAATAATGCAGGCGGGTCACTACCTGATGCCGTTCACATACGAGAATCTCAATGTACTCCAGCATCTTGAGGCTAAAGAGTCTACCCCAAGCAGTGTACATGGCGTTCCTCTGCGGGTGCATTACAACGTAGAGCAAGCACCAAAGCAGAATTTGTTGGCACTCACTTGCAGGATAGTGCTGAGCAGCAAAACATGCCATGCTAAACAATGTCACACAGACAGAGTATTATCTAGAGGAAGTGAAACTGATAACAAATCGTAGGATAAGAAAAAGCTAGTAGGAGCAGGCTGGAAGGAAGATTAGGAGCTGACTGAAAGAGGTGGACGTGAGAGTAAATTACTAGCAGAATGGAAGGGGGCAAAGGGGGAAGGGAGGTGAAGATGACCTTACCGGGAGGAGCCAAGGTCAAGACTGGTGGAGGGGAGGCTGGGAGGTATATGAATGAAGGAGGATCAAAGAATCGCCGCAAAGGTGGAAGGAGAGGCGCCGGATAATAGGTGAAGCCTGGCGTTAGACTGAATGGAGCACTCGATGGCGGTGGTAGAGCTGCGACACACAAGCCCAAATGCAGGAGCACAACTCATAAGCCACGTTCACACCGGATCAGGATCTCTGGAACATGTGCTCCGCTAGAAATGGAGAGATCTCCAGCCTCTAACTTCTTCTCTGCGTTCTTCACGCATGGGCACACTGACAAACTCGAGCGCCTGCAGAAAAATAAAGCAACACATATATTGCGATTTCACCCAGGTCCCACTGAGCAGCATTTGTCCACGGTGAAAGGAAGAGAGAGAGGATACAGCAACTCATTGGGCAAGCTAAGACAACTAGAAAGGACAGCAAACTGCACATAAACGACACAAGCTGAGAGGCACCACAATGGGACGTACCACTTGCAGCAAGGGGTGGACGACTTAGGGGCGGAGGAACCGATGACGAAGAGGGAGGGGGCGGCGCTGCGCACGGAAAAGCACACATGCCCAAGTGAGACAGCCCACCCTCTTGTGGAGACCACAGAGCAGAAGTTGCTGGCAGCCTGTGCACGGGTCATATGACGCAGCCTGGAAACCCGAGAAGGGAAGCATGAAGCATGAAACTCACGGCGTATGCAGCCGGCGTTGAGACACCAGCTGGACACCGTGGACACGTGGGTGAGGCCCGATGAGGACGTGGCGGCTGTGAGGGCGACATACGCATACGACTGCTGCAGATGCGCGCAGAGGTCCAGCGTGTAAGCCAGAGCGGGAGTGCTCGGCTTCAGCGGCGTGGTCGCCACGTACACCCTCACGTCTCCGTCGTAGTCGATCCAGGCATACGTGGGCTTCCCGCTCGCCAGGGCGGGTATCGCAGAGGAGGCCTTGAGCGACACCATGGAGTAGTCGAGATTGATGCCCACGTGGTTGCTGTCCGCATCTTGCAGGTCGCTGTTCCGGAAGATGTCAAACTCGACGGCCATGCTGCTCGCGTAGGAGCGCACGCCGCCGCCCCACCCGAGCCTGCTGGAAGCGCTTCCCATGTTGTCCGGGACGGGGGACAGCGCGAACGTGAGGCCGTCAGCTGCCGAGGGCGACGAGCTGATGGTGAAGACAAACTGCGTCGCGAAGGGGACGATGCTGCACGTGGCGGAGGGACCGGGAGTCTGGTCCAGTATCTGGATGGGCACCTTATAGCTCGCCCAGCCGGCCAGATTGCTGCCACCTGCCGCCAGACGTAGCGCTGACCCACTCTGGCTCGCCGTGCCCTGAAGCGTCAGCGCCGAAACGGCCGAAAAGGTACGCAGGTCGAAGGTATCTGCAGCAGCAACGGGCAACGATAGGGTGGGTGAGCTTTCAATTGGCCCATGAGCCCTGCTTCAGTAAGTGCATAAAGAAGTATGCTGCGCTTCATACCTGTCGTGGTCGACGGCGCCGCGGGAACGGACGGGGCCATGCCTGCGCAAGCAGCCCAAGGGAGCAACAGGGCATCACTGAGTCAAGAGTGAAGCACTGGACCTATTAAGGTCGAGAGGTGCAGCGCGACAGAGGGCCAGTGATGGCATGGTCTGGTGGGGTTGCCGCACCTGTCTGGTAACAGCTGGGGTCGTTCACTCCCCACGACAGAATCTCCTGCTTCGTACTGAAGCCACCTGTTGCGGCGCTAAAGCCCATATAGTGGAGGGGTTTTGTGAACTTTGTACACAGGTCCACGGCGTAGCTGAGGACGGCCGTGGGCGGCCTGGCGGAGTACGTGTTGATGCGCACATCCAGCTTGGCCCCGTCATACTCGATCCACGCAAACTTCAGCCCTCCGTCCGTCATGGACGTGAACTCGCCGACGCTCACGGCAAGGGCAGAGCACTTGTCGTAGTTGAGGTCCACTCCGACGTGGTCGTTTCTCAACTCGCAGCTGCCGCCGTTGTCGTAGATGTCAAACTCCACGGCAATGGATGGCTCCTGAGACTTCAGGCTACTCGGATTGGCTGAAGCGTCCCAGCCCAGGCTCCCACCATTAGCCCCAAGATTGTCGGCGATGGGATTCAGGAAGAAGACCATCCCGTCTGCCGGAGGATTACCGGAGGACAACTTTGTCATTCTGAACGAGAACATCGACGTGAACGGGATGGCCCGGCACCCACTACTGAGGTCCAGCACTTGCACGGGCTGCGCAAAGCTCGCCATTCCAGCTTGGCCACCGGCGTTCGTCAGCACCAGGGACTGCCCGTCCAGGGCTGCAGAGCCCGTCAGGACCACACTGCCGGACAGGCCGGGTCCTGCACTGAAGTTGTTGAAGCAGAAGGGACCTGCCAACCCAGAGAGAGCCCACTGTGAGCTTTAATGAGCAGCTGCAGAAAAGGGAAGGAGATCAGCCCAGGGGCATGGGAAAGATAAGAAGGGTGGCCTAGAGAGGGTGACGCACCAATTCCAGAGGCAGCTGTGGGTGGAGGAGGATCTGCACACCGCCATTAAACCACACACAGCAGACAAAACTTATGTGCAGCATACGGATATTGACAATCTTTCAGCACCTCCATAAGTCCCCCATGGCTGAAGTCCAGTCGAGGTTGAGCAGAAAGCATGCCGTGGAGTTTGGCCACACGATGAGGAACAAATGCAACAACAGTCGTGCCTGAGGAGAAGCATGCCATGTGAGCATTTCCAGCCCACACTGCTGCTTCACCAGCAAAAGGAGAAGAAATGGAGCAGCAAAGAATGGGCCCATGCACTTCTCAGCGGTGCCCGCGCATGCACGTGAGAGGAGATGCACAGAAAGCTGCAGACTTACAGGCAACGGGCGGCGGCGGATGCGAAGGAGGGGACAATGGAGGGGGCGGCACTGCAATAGTCAAGCACACGTGCACAGATGAGACAGGCCACCCCATCATGGCCCTCCTTGAAAGACAGGAATCCACAGCAAAGGGCACAAAAAGAATACGAGCAAACAGGCGGGGAAGTGTGGCGTACCCGGCGCGGGAGGGGGCGGGGATGGAGGGGGTGACAGTGGTGGTGGTGGAGATGGAGGCGGAGATGGAGGGGGCGGCGCTGCACGCGGACAAGCACACATGCCCAAGTTAGACAGGCTGCCCTCGTGTGGAGAGCAAAGTGCACAAGTTGCTTGCAGCGCGTGCACAGGTCATACGACGCAAACTGAGAACGAGCCCGAGAAGGGAAGCATGAAGCATGAAACTCACGGCGTATGCAGCCGGCGTTGAGACACCAGCTGGACACCGTGGACACGTGGGTGAGGCCCGATGAGGACGTGGCGGCTGTGAGGGCGACATACGCATACGACTGCTGCAGATGCGCGCAGAGGTCCAGCGTGTAAGCCAGAGCGGGAGTGCTCGGCTTCAGCGGCGTGGTCGCCACGTACACCCTCACGTCTCCGTCGTAGTCGATCCAGGCATACGTGGGCTTCCCGCTCGCCAGGGCGGGTATCGCAGAGGAGGCCTTGAGCGACACCATGGAGTAGTCGAGATTGATGCCCACGTGGTTGCTGTCCGCATCTTGCAGGTCGCTGTTCCGGAAGATGTCAAACTCGACGGCCATGCTGCTCGCGTAGGAGCGCACGCCGCCGCCCCACCCGAGCCTGCTGGAAGCGCTTCCCATGTTGTCCGGGACGGGGGACAGCGCGAACGTGAGGCCGTCAGCTGCCGAGGGCGACGAGCTGATGGTGAAGACAAACTGCGTCGCGAAGGGGACGATGCTGCACGTGGCGGAGGGACCGGGAGTCTGGTCCAGTATCTGGATGGGCACCTTATAGCTCGCCCAGCCGGCCAGATTGCTGCCACCTGCCGCCAGACGTAGCGCTGACCCACTCTGGCTCGCCGTGCCCTGAAGCGTCAGCGCCGAAACGGCCGAAAAGGTACGCAGGTCGAAGGTATCTGCAGCAGCAACGGGCAACGATAGGGTGGGTGAGCTTTCAATTGGCCCATGAGCCCTGCTTCAGTAAGTGCATAAAGAAGTATGCTGCGCTTCATACCTGTCGTGGTCGACGGCGCCGCGGGAACGGACGGGGCCATGCCTGCGCAAGCAGCCCAAGGGAGCAACAGGGCATCACTGAGTCAAGAGTGAAGCACTGGACCTATTAAGGTCGAGAGGTGCAGCGCGACAGAGGGCCAGTGATGGCATGGTCTGGTGGGGTTGCCGCACCTGTCTGGTAACAGCTGGGGTCGTTCACTCCCCACGACAGAATCTCCTGCTTCGTACTGAAGCCACCTGTTGCGGCGCTAAAGCCCATATAGTGGAGGGGTTTTGTGAACTTTGTACACAGGTCCACGGCGTAGCTGAGGACGGCCGTGGGCGGCCTGGCGGAGTACGTGTTGATGCGCACATCCAGCTTGGCCCCGTCATACTCGATCCACGCAAACTTCAGCCCTCCGTCCGTCATGGACGTGAACTCGCCGACGCTCACGGCAAGGGCAGAGCACTTGTCGTAGTTGAGGTCCACTCCGACGTGGTCGTTTCTCAACTCGCAGCTGCCGCCGTTGTCGTAGATGTCAAACTCCACGGCAATGGATGGCTCCTGAGACTTCAGGCTACTCGGATTGGCTGAAGCGTCCCAGCCCAGGCTCCCACCATTAGCCCCAAGATTGTCGGCGATGGGATTCAGGAAGAAGACCATCCCGTCTGCCGGAGGATTACCGGAGGACAACTTTGTCATTCTGAACGAGAACATCGACGTGAACGGGATGGCCCGGCACCCACTACTGAGGTCCAGCACTTGCACGGGCTGCGCAAAGCTCGCCATTCCAGCTTGGCCACCGGCGTTCGTCAGCACCAGGGACTGCCCGTCCAGGGCTGCAGAGCCCGTCAGGACCACACTGCCGGACAGGCCGGGTCCTGCACTGAAGTTGTTGAAGCAGAAGGGACCTGCCAACCCAGAGAGAGCCCACTGTGAGCTTTAATGAGCAGCTGCAGAAAAGGGAAGGAGATCAGCCCAGGGGCATGGGAAAGATAAGAAGGGTGGCCTAGAGAGGGTGACGCACCAATTCCAGAGGCAGCTGTGGGTGGAGGAGGATCTGCACACCGCCATTAAACCACACACAGCAGACAAAACTTATGTGCAGCATACGGATATTGACAATCTTTCAGCACCTCCATAAGTCCCCCATGGCTGAAGTCCAGTCGAGGTTGAGCAGAAAGCATGCCGTGGAGTTTGGCCACACGATGAGGAACAAATGCAACAACAGTCGTGCCTGAGGAGAAGCATGCCATGTGAGCATTTCCAGCCCACACTGCTGCTTCACCAGCAAAAGGAGAAGAAATGGAGCAGCAAAGAATGGGCCCATGCACTTCTCAGCGGTGCCCGCGCATGCACGTGAGAGGAGATGCACAGAAAGCTGCAGACTTACAGGCAACGGGCGGCGGCGGATGCGAAGGAGGGGACAATGGAGGGGGCGGCACTGCAATAGTCAAGCACACGTGCACAGATGAGACAGGCCACCCCATCATGGCCCTCCTTGAAAGACAGGAATCCACAGCAAAGGGCACAAAAAGAATACGAGCAAACAGGCGGGGAAGTGTGGCGTACCCGGCGCGGGAGGGGGCGGGGATGGAGGGGGTGACAGTGGTGGTGGTGGAGATGGAGGCGGAGATGGAGGGGGCGGCGCTGCACGCGGACAAGCACACATGCCCAAGTTAGACAGGCTGCCCTCGTGTGGAGAGCAAAGTGCACAAGTTGCTTGCAGCGCGTGCACAGGTCATACGACGCAAACTGAGAACGAGCCCGAGAAGGGAAGCATGAAGCATGAAACTCACGGCGTATGCAGCCGGCGTTGAGACACCAGCTGGACACCGTGGACACGTGGGTGAGGCCCGATGAGGACGTGGCGGCTGTGAGGGCGACATACGCATACGACTGCTGCAGATGCGCGCAGAGGTCCAGCGTGTAAGCCAGAGCGGGAGTGCTCGGCTTCAGCGGCGTGGTCGCCACGTACACCCTCACGTCTCCGTCGTAGTCGATCCAGGCATACGTGGGCTTCCCGCTCGCCAGGGCGGGTATCGCAGAGGAGGCCTTGAGCGACACCATGGAGTAGTCGAGATTGATGCCCACGTGGTTGCTGTCCGCATCTTGCAGGTCGCTGTTCCGGAAGATGTCAAACTCGACGGCCATGCTGCTCGCGTAGGAGCGCACGCCGCCGCCCCACCCGAGCCTGCTGGAAGCGCTTCCCATGTTGTCCGGGACGGGGGACAGCGCGAACGTGAGGCCGTCAGCTGCCGAGGGCGACGAGCTGATGGTGAAGACAAACTGCGTCGCGAAGGGGACGATGCTGCACGTGGCGGAGGGACCGGGAGTCTGGTCCAGTATCTGGATGGGCACCTTATAGCTCGCCCAGCCGGCCAGATTGCTGCCACCTGCCGCCAGACGTAGCGCTGACCCACTCTGGCTCGCCGTGCCCTGAAGCGTCAGCGCCGAAACGGCCGAAAAGGTACGCAGGTCGAAGGTATCTGCAGCAGCAACGGGCAACGATAGGGTGGGTGAGCTTTCAATTGGCCCATGAGCCCTGCTTCAGTAAGTGCATAAAGAAGTATGCTGCGCTTCATACCTGTCGTGGTCGACGGCGCCGCGGGAACGGACGGGGCCATGCCTGCGCAAGCAGCCCAAGGGAGCAACAGGGCATCACTGAGTCAAGAGTGAAGCACTGGACCTATTAAGGTCGAGAGGTGCAGCGCGACAGAGGGCCAGTGATGGCATGGTCTGGTGGGGTTGCCGCACCTGTCTGGTAACAGCTGGGGTCGTTCACTCCCCACGACAGAATCTCCTGCTTCGTACTGAAGCCACCTGTTGCGGCGCTAAAGCCCATATAGTGGAGGGGTTTTGTGAACTTTGTACACAGGTCCACGGCGTAGCTGAGGACGGCCGTGGGCGGCCTGGCGGAGTACGTGTTGATGCGCACATCCAGCTTGGCCCCGTCATACTCGATCCACGCAAACTTCAGCCCTCCGTCCGTCATGGACGTGAACTCGCCGACGCTCACGGCAAGGGCAGAGCACTTGTCGTAGTTGAGGTCCACTCCGACGTGGTCGTTTCTCAACTCGCAGCTGCCGCCGTTGTCGTAGATGTCAAACTCCACGGCAATGGATGGCTCCTGAGACTTCAGGCTACTCGGATTGGCTGAAGCGTCCCAGCCCAGGCTCCCACCATTAGCCCCAAGATTGTCGGCGATGGGATTCAGGAAGAAGACCATCCCGTCTGCCGGAGGATTACCGGAGGACAACTTTGTCATTCTGAACGAGAACATCGACGTGAACGGGATGGCCCGGCACCCACTACTGAGGTCCAGCACTTGCACGGGCTGCGCAAAGCTCGCCATTCCAGCTTGGCCACCGGCGTTCGTCAGCACCAGGGACTGCCCGTCCAGGGCTGCAGAGCCCGTCAGGACCACACTGCCGGACAGGCCGGGTCCTGCACTGAAGTTGTTGAAGCAGAAGGGACCTGCCAACCCAGAGAGAGCCCACTGTGAGCTTTAATGAGCAGCTGCAGAAAAGGGAAGGAGATCAGCCCAGGGGCATGGGAAAGATAAGAAGGGTGGCCTAGAGAGGGTGACGCACCAATTCCAGAGGCAGCTGTGGGTGGAGGAGGATCTGCACACCGCCATTAAACCACACACAGCAGACAAAACTTATGTGCAGCATACGGATATTGACAATCTTTCAGCACCTCCATAAGTCCCCCATGGCTGAAGTCCAGTCGAGGTTGAGCAGAAAGCATGCCGTGGAGTTTGGCCACACGATGAGGAACAAATGCAACAACAGTCGTGCCTGAGGAGAAGCATGCCATGTGAGCATTTCCAGCCCACACTGCTGCTTCACCAGCAAAAGGAGAAGAAATGGAGCAGCAAAGAATGGGCCCATGCACTTCTCAGCGGTGCCCGCGCATGCACGTGAGAGGAGATGCACAGAAAGCTGCAGACTTACAGGCAACGGGCGGCGGCGGATGCGAAGGAGGGGACAATGGAGGGGGCGGCACTGCAATAGTCAAGCACACGTGCACAGATGAGACAGGCCACCCCATCATGGCCCTCCTTGAAAGACAGGAATCCACAGCAAAGGGCACAAAAAGAATACGAGCAAACAGGCGGGGAAGTGTGGCGTACCCGGCGCGGGAGGGGGCGGGGATGGAGGGGGTGACAGTGGTGGTGGTGGAGATGGAGGCGGAGATGGAGGGGGCGGCGCTGCACGCGGACAAGCACACATGCCCAAGTTAGACAGGCTGCCCTCGTGTGGAGAGCAAAGTGCACAAGTTGCTTGCAGCGCGTGCACAGGTCATACGACGCAAACTGAGAACGAGCCCGAGAAGGGAAGCATGAAGCATGAAACTCACGGCGTATGCAGCCGGCGTTGAGACACCAGCTGGACACCGTGGACACGTGGGTGAGGCCCGATGAGGACGTGGCGGCTGTGAGGGCGACATACGCATACGACTGCTGCAGATGCGCGCAGAGGTCCAGCGTGTAAGCCAGAGCGGGAGTGCTCGGCTTCAGCGGCGTGGTCGCCACGTACACCCTCACGTCTCCGTCGTAGTCGATCCAGGCATACGTGGGCTTCCCGCTCGCCAGGGCGGGTATCGCAGAGGAGGCCTTGAGCGACACCATGGAGTAGTCGAGATTGATGCCCACGTGGTTGCTGTCCGCATCTTGCAGGTCGCTGTTCCGGAAGATGTCAAACTCGACGGCCATGCTGCTCGCGTAGGAGCGCACGCCGCCGCCCCACCCGAGCCTGCTGGAAGCGCTTCCCATGTTGTCCGGGACGGGGGACAGCGCGAACGTGAGGCCGTCAGCTGCCGAGGGCGACGAGCTGATGGTGAAGACAAACTGCGTCGCGAAGGGGACGATGCTGCACGTGGCGGAGGGACCGGGAGTCTGGTCCAGTATCTGGATGGGCACCTTATAGCTCGCCCAGCCGGCCAGATTGCTGCCACCTGCCGCCAGACGTAGCGCTGACCCACTCTGGCTCGCCGTGCCCTGAAGCGTCAGCGCCGAAACGGCCGAAAAGGTACGCAGGTCGAAGGTATCTGCAGCAGCAACGGGCAACGATAGGGTGGGTGAGCTTTCAATTGGCCCATGAGCCCTGCTTCAGTAAGTGCATAAAGAAGTATGCTGCGCTTCATACCTGTCGTGGTCGACGGCGCCGCGGGAACGGACGGGGCCATGCCTGCGCAAGCAGCCCAAGGGAGCAACAGGGCATCACTGAGTCAAGAGTGAAGCACTGGACCTATTAAGGTCGAGAGGTGCAGCGCGACAGAGGGCCAGTGATGGCATGGTCTGGTGGGGTTGCCGCACCTGTCTGGTAACAGCTGGGGTCGTTCACTCCCCACGACAGAATCTCCTGCTTCGTACTGAAGCCACCTGTTGCGGCGCTAAAGCCCATATAGTGGAGGGGTTTTGTGAACTTTGTACACAGGTCCACGGCGTAGCTGAGGACGGCCGTGGGCGGCCTGGCGGAGTACGTGTTGATGCGCACATCCAGCTTGGCCCCGTCATACTCGATCCACGCAAACTTCAGCCCTCCGTCCGTCATGGACGTGAACTCGCCGACGCTCACGGCAAGGGCAGAGCACTTGTCGTAGTTGAGGTCCACTCCGACGTGGTCGTTTCTCAACTCGCAGCTGCCGCCGTTGTCGTAGATGTCAAACTCCACGGCAATGGATGGCTCCTGAGACTTCAGGCTACTCGGATTGGCTGAAGCGTCCCAGCCCAGGCTCCCACCATTAGCCCCAAGATTGTCGGCGATGGGATTCAGGAAGAAGACCATCCCGTCTGCCGGAGGATTACCGGAGGACAACTTTGTCATTCTGAACGAGAACATCGACGTGAACGGGATGGCCCGGCACCCACTACTGAGGTCCAGCACTTGCACGGGCTGCGCAAAGCTCGCCATTCCAGCTTGGCCACCGGCGTTCGTCAGCACCAGGGACTGCCCGTCCAGGGCTGCAGAGCCCGTCAGGACCACACTGCCGGACAGGCCGGGTCCTGCACTGAAGTTGTTGAAGCAGAAGGGACCTGCCAACCCAGAGAGAGCCCACTGTGAGCTTTAATGAGCAGCTGCAGAAAAGGGAAGGAGATCAGCCCAGGGGCATGGGAAAGATAAGAAGGGTGGCCTAGAGAGGGTGACGCACCAATTCCAGAGGCAGCTGTGGGTGGAGGAGGATCTGCACACCGCCATTAAACCACACACAGCAGACAAAACTTATGTGCAGCATACGGATATTGACAATCTTTCAGCACCTCCATAAGTCCCCCATGGCTGAAGTCCAGTCGAGGTTGAGCAGAAAGCATGCCGTGGAGTTTGGCCACACGATGAGGAACAAATGCAACAACAGTCGTGCCTGAGGAGAAGCATGCCATGTGAGCATTTCCAGCCCACACTGCTGCTTCACCAGCAAAAGGAGAAGAAATGGAGCAGCAAAGAATGGGCCCATGCACTTCTCAGCGGTGCCCGCGCATGCACGTGAGAGGAGATGCACAGAAAGCTGCAGACTTACAGGCAACGGGCGGCGGCGGATGCGAAGGAGGGGACAATGGAGGGGGCGGCACTGCAATAGTCAAGCACACGTGCACAGATGAGACAGGCCACCCCATCATGGCCCTCCTTGAAAGACAGGAATCCACAGCAAAGGGCACAAAAAGAATACGAGCAAACAGGCGGGGAAGTGTGGCGTACCCGGCGCGGGAGGGGGCGGGGATGGAGGGGGTGACAGTGGTGGTGGTGGAGATGGAGGCGGAGATGGAGGGGGCGGCGCTGCACGCGGACAAGCACACATGCCCAAGTTAGACAGGCTGCCCTCGTGTGGAGAGCAAAGTGCACAAGTTGCTTGCAGCGCGTGCACAGGTCATACGACGCAAACTGAGAACGAGCCCGAGAAGGGAAGCATGAAGCATGAAACTCACGGCGTATGCAGCCGGCGTTGAGACACCAGCTGGACACCGTGGACACGTGGGTGAGGCCCGATGAGGACGTGGCGGCTGTGAGGGCGACATACGCATACGACTGCTGCAGATGCGCGCAGAGGTCCAGCGTGTAAGCCAGAGCGGGAGTGCTCGGCTTCAGCGGCGTGGTCGCCACGTACACCCTCACGTCTCCGTCGTAGTCGATCCAGGCATACGTGGGCTTCCCGCTCGCCAGGGCGGGTATCGCAGAGGAGGCCTTGAGCGACACCATGGAGTAGTCGAGATTGATGCCCACGTGGTTGCTGTCCGCATCTTGCAGGTCGCTGTTCCGGAAGATGTCAAACTCGACGGCCATGCTGCTCGCGTAGGAGCGCACGCCGCCGCCCCACCCGAGCCTGCTGGAAGCGCTTCCCATGTTGTCCGGGACGGGGGACAGCGCGAACGTGAGGCCGTCAGCTGCCGAGGGCGACGAGCTGATGGTGAAGACAAACTGCGTCGCGAAGGGGACGATGCTGCACGTGGCGGAGGGACCGGGAGTCTGGTCCAGTATCTGGATGGGCACCTTATAGCTCGCCCAGCCGGCCAGATTGCTGCCACCTGCCGCCAGACGTAGCGCTGACCCACTCTGGCTCGCCGTGCCCTGAAGCGTCAGCGCCGAAACGGCCGAAAAGGTACGCAGGTCGAAGGTATCTGCAGCAGCAACGGGCAACGATAGGGTGGGTGAGCTTTCAATTGGCCCATGAGCCCTGCTTCAGTAAGTGCATAAAGAAGTATGCTGCGCTTCATACCTGTCGTGGTCGACGGCGCCGCGGGAACGGACGGGGCCATGCCTGCGCAAGCAGCCCAAGGGAGCAACAGGGCATCACTGAGTCAAGAGTGAAGCACTGGACCTATTAAGGTCGAGAGGTGCAGCGCGACAGAGGGCCAGTGATGGCATGGTCTGGTGGGGTTGCCTCACCTGTCTGGTAACAGCTGGGGTCGTTCACTCCCCACGACAGAATCTCCTGCTTCGTACTGAAGCCACCTGTTCCGGCGCTGAACCCCATGTAGTGGAGGGGCTTTGTGAACTTTGTGCAGAGGTCCACGGCGTAGCTGAGGACGGCCGTGGGCGGCCTGGTGGAGTACGTGTTGATGCGCACATCCAGCTTGGCACCGTCATACTCGATCCAAGCAAACTTCAGCCCTCCATCCGTCATGGACGCGAACTCGCCAGCGCTCACGGCAAGGGCAGAGCACTTGTCGTAGTTGAGGTCCACGCCCACATGGTTGTCATTCAACTCGCAGCTGCCGCCGTTGTTGTAGATGTCAAACTCCACGGCAATGGATGGCTCCTGAGACTTCAGCCTACTCAGATTGGCAGAATAGTCCCAGCCCAGGCTCCCACCAATAGCACCAAGATTGTCGGCGATGGGATTCAGGAAGAAGGCCATCCCGTCTGCCGGAGGATTACCGGAGGATAACTTTGTCATTCTGAACGAGAACATCGACGTGAACGGGATGGCCCGGCACCCACTACTGAGGTCCAGCACTTGCACGGGCTGCGCAAAGCTCGCCATTCCAGCTTGGCCACCGGCGTTCGTCAGCACCAGGGACTGCCCGTCCAGGGCTGCAGAGCCCGTCAGGACCACACTGCCGGACAGGCCGGGTCCTGCACTGAAGTTGTTGAAGCAGAAGGGACCTGTCAACCCAGAGAGAGCCCGCTTTGAGCTCAATTCGCTGCGGCAAAAAGGTAGAAAAATCAGCCAGGAACATGGGAAAGATACGAGGTCAAGGCGTGGAGGGTAATAATAAACTTACCAGTTGGGGAATCAGTTGTACTTGGAGGAGGATCTGAGCGTAACCACAACCTCAACCATAAAAGCATGGAGCTGGCAATGTCTTAGAAGAGGTCACGCAATGATAGTCAAATGTGCATCGCTGCAAGAAATAGCTGCAAAGACACGCATAGACTTTGGCCAGAGAAGTTCCATGTGCAAACATCTCAACCTGACTGCCTATTATCCACCTAAAATTGACACAGTCTGTATGTTCATATAGCACGAGCATAGACAAGTGCCAAGTTGGCTGTAGACTAAGACCTGCCAAACAAGGCAAAGTTGTAGATCCATTGGTGCCTTACAGGCAAAAGGCGGCGTAGTAGGGGTTGGTGGTGGGGAGAATGATGACTGTCCAGGGGGCGGTGGAGAAGACAACAGAAGCTCTGGTGGGGGTGGTGGAGATGACAGTGGAGGTTCTACAGCAGGGGGAGGTGAGGATGAGAATAGAAGCTCTGGAGGGGGTGGGGATGCCAGTGGAAGCTCTTCGGCAGGGAGAGGTGGAGGTATTAGCAGAAGCTCTAGTGGGGGTAAGAATGAGGGTGGAGGTCCTGCAGCAGGAGGGGGCAGAAATGACGGTTGCGTCTCTAGCGGAGGGGGGGGTGAGAATATCAATGGAAGCTCTAGTGCAGGGGGAGGTGAGGATGATGGTGGAAGATGTGCAGGAAGCAGAGTCTGCGATGGTGGGCTCAGGGCTGCAATAAGGAGCACAGATGCACATAAGTTAGTCTACACCAAACAAATAACACTACAAAAAGGATGTCACACATTAAGGTGCCAGAAAGTGGCACGGAAACAGGTGGAGGGTAGGCTAAACTGAAGAAAAAGGTCTGAGCCAATAGACATTCTCACAGGAAGAGAAATCGCACAGAGCATGTAACAGGAACCTTCAAATCTTCAAAAAAACTGTCGGTGGTAAGTGTCACACAAAAGAAGGGTCCACAGACAGAGTCCTGAAATGAGCTGCGTTCTCATACGGTGAATGTGTATCATGTTGTGACATTTTCCGTCTAATAGAACAGGGTGACTTCAGAGAGCCATGGCCTTGCCACAAAACACAAGCAAGATATGAAGAGTAGGCATACTAGCGCGTGAGAATGGGGTGAGGAAAGCAGGTGCCTATACCATCAATTGTCACCATCAAGCGTGACTGCCTCACATGGCATTCAGAGGGCTAAGCCTCTTGATATAACACTTACTGTGCCATACTCTTCTCAATCTTGGAGTCATGAGAAAAAGCAGACAGAACCACAAGCTCGGGGATAACTCACCAGTTGCAGGAGTAGCTTCAGGTGGAGACAAATCTGCATAACACAAGCAAACAATTGCAAGATCTTGATATCAGGATCAATAATCTTCCTACTGATGTGGGGGGCATTTCTTGTACCAATCCATGATTTGCAAAAAAAATAATTGACATGATTGTCTGCTACTTGGCGTAACCCCTTAGCAATTGTGACACAAAGTACAACAACTAGCCTACAGACCGGTGTCAATAACAAGAGTGCTAAGCAAGTCAAACATCGCCAGCATATGAATAAAACTTACAAGCTTCTGGGGGTGGAGGCGCCTGAGAGTCTGATGAAGGTGGAGGAACTGAAGATGGAGGCGCCAGTGAAGATGATGGTGATGGCAACGGTGCTGGTGAAGTTGGAGGAGGGCGTGAGAAATAGTACCAGCAATGTTGGTGGTGGGACAGGTGAATTGCAATGCAATGAAACACATGACTCGCTCAGAACCATGCAGGGAAGTATTGAAGCTGTTAGCTTGATGCAGCTGGCCAAGTTACGTTGTGAGACTAGGCATAGCAAGAGTCACAAGAAGATGCAAGAAGCTGTTAAGAGGCCTGAGAGGTAACTTACTGGCTACTGCAGAAGTAGCTTCGTAGATAGGTGAGACCCTGCAAACCACGCAGAAACATAAGTTATTCAGGAAGCTAGAAAGTAAGTGTACCTATGTCAACTAGGCACTGTGAGTTGATGTTATAAGCTTCTATTTGCCAAGCAAGGCACCAAGCAGGACAGGGTATCATAACATCAAAAAGTAGTCGCACTACTACATTAGAAGGAATGCGGAGCCTACAAGAATGGCAAAGCGTCGGAGCATCGTAGAAGGTTGTTGTGGAGGTCCCAGGATGCAAGGCAAAACATACAAAAATGATTATGAGCCAAAAGTATCATAAGAGAACATTGCTGCTGATGAAACTCTTTCAGCACATCCCAGTCAGGGTCAGATGACATGTCAGAATGTCAGAATATCAAATGGGAGACGAGAATATGCAAAGAGGCTGCTTTCTCAGCGCTTCTTCACTATTAGGGTACTTAAGGTACCAGCCCTGTGCCTCACAAAAGCGTATTGAAGATGAAGCTTTCACTCTTGGCAGGCTTTAAGCAAACTTTGTAGTGACTACAGTAACAAACCATATGTGCCCAGTACTTTCCCTAGGAAGTGCCCATTCTGAACAGTAAAATAAGTGTCCTGTGCAGGACACTATGAGCCATAGTAACAGCTCAGTTAGGACTCTCAGGGAGGTAGTGGACGAATTGTATCCGCCCCGAGAGCACATGTAGCATCGCATCTTTATCAGGACTTCACTGCTGGAAAGCAGGTGCCGATCGATCAGGGGACCAGTCTTGTAAACTGTACCTGTTACAGACACTGCCAACAGTACCATGAAGAGCCACCACACCAGTGTACCTTCAACACCCTTTTGGCTGTTTGACACGGTTTTAATTGTCTTCATGTTATGTGTGGAAAAATCCGCGAGCCCCTACAATAAGCTCTTAGTGAAATACGCTTTGGTTATGAGTACAACGAAAATAGTCACCAGCCGGATTATGCTCGTCTGGCAATCAGGGCAACAGCTCCGCTGCATATGACATGCTTTGCCCGTCCCATGACATCTCGTCAATTACAAAATTTGAAGGCCTACATAACGTCCATCAAACGCAAAAAACTGGGCACAGGGCAATACCTCTAGAGGCAACTCAAGCTCAAGGTCAACTAGCAAATCATGGCCACGAGATAGGTTACATTACTGAGTCAAATATTCGACTTCTAAGGGTTCCTACACACGACATAAGAAGCAAACAGAGCCTTGATCATCAGACAAGAAGTTCAAGAAGTAGATTTCACTTCCGAAATATTCGCGGTCGCCGGTGATTGGAGCCGTGCTGTACGATATTTGCAGTGCTTTTGCGATATGCGAGAATGCGAGGTCAGCGTGGGTCAGCGGGCAATTTTTTTATTTCTAAGCCATTAGGGGCAGATTAGGGGTAGTCAGGGGGCTGTCTTACTTGCCGAAGAGGAAGTGGCGGGCTTCCTTACGTTAATGTGCGTCACCTACAATTAGAGCACCATCAAATTTGCCCCGCATTCCTTATGTTCTATGGTACACCATGTCGTGCTACCGAGGCCATCTGCAAGTAACAGTGATAGATGCCACAGGTTTGAGGAAGATCCAGAAATTGGGAACTCAAGACCCGTATTGTGTCCTGTGGACTGAGAAAGCGCCTCCTCAGAAAACCTCCACCCATGAGGATGGAGGAAGCGAGGCGGTATGGAACCAGAGCTTCAAATTCGACGTTCTGGGAGAGCCTGTGCTCTTTGTCGAGGTTAAGAATGAAAATCTGCTGAAGGATTCCACCATAGGTCGAGGTTCGGTGCCTTTGAAGGACGTCTATGAGAAAGGGTCGTGGTCGGGAGCCCTTCCGCTGAATTATACATCATTGAGTGGCCGAAATTTTCCTGGCAACGCCGGAACCATCAATCTGCAGCTGGAATTTAAGCACGAGACTTTCGATCTAGCAACACTCTCCAAGCTCGGGGGCGTGGGCAAGCAAAGCATCGGGGCCCTTAGGCGTTTGACACCTGGCATTACCAACGAGGGCTTGTACTATGGGAGCAACGTGGCTGCGCCTGGGAGCGCTGCTAGGATATTAGAGGCCACCTGGGAGGCGCGTATCATCACCAAAGGAAACTGGGGAGCACAAGGGGACTTCAAGTTTGACTTCTCGGCTGCCAATATTCAAGTCTCTCACGGCATCACGGACTACCACGAAGAGGTACGCCCAAATGTGCTTGCTTCTAGGTTCCAGGACCATTTCAGCACCACCATGTCCTGATGGCGATGCTCATTTGGGGACGAGTGGCACTCGTTGGTGTGTCTTCCCACCTGGTTGCCTTAAAAGCTGTGCCTGCAGACCTCGTGCCCTTCACTTAGATTCCTATCGTGGGAGCCAATTGAACGCGAATGCTTTCAACACACTGGGCATCGTGTCGTTACTGTGTGGGGAGCTACTCCGGCCATGAGTCTGACGACAGGAAAGTAGGAGGAGATGAAGAAGATCAAGAAGAAGCGATTATAAGAATGTTAACTCTTCAGTCCATTCTACTACATGCACCTGTACTGTTTCTGCGCCATAGCTTGATAGCAGTTCAAATTGGGGGTGGGTGTGACTCCACGGCAAGCAAATCCATGGGAGTGGATGCATGTGGGGTGTGGGGTGATGTGGGGCATATTTGATGCTGCTAGCTGCCCAGGCCAGGCCAGGCAACTCAGAGGACGCCCATGTGCCAGTTGGCAGGCATTCTCTCTCCTTCGGCCCGGGCCTGCGATTCCTGAGCTGCCGCTAGGTGTATTGTGTCTGCGAACGGCGGGTGCTGACTTGGCTCACTCACACATTCTCTTGCTCTCCCTTTTGTGAGCACCCGCGAGTTAGTCCGACACCTATCCTCATATTCTTGTCCCCCCCTTCCCTTGGCGAGTGAGAGTCTCCTCCCCCCTCTGCTGCGACATCTAACGTCTGACGAGGGTGCCCGCCACCTGTCGTCCTTGCAGGACTACGGAGCTCCCACAGGAAAGCCACATGCCCCTCACGGGTAGAGCCAGCCAGGTGCACCTGGGCTGCAGGCCTTACGCCTCCAGCTGTTGCCAGTGCTCGTCCGTCAACCTACTCCCCATTTGCCGACCAACCCTCGACTGCCCCCGACGCTTCTGCCTCGTCTCCTAGAGCGTCCTCGTGGTTGCCTCGGCAAACCCACAGAGATCCTCTGAGCCTGGTGTCGCCTGTCAACGTCAGTGTGGCGCCACTTGTCGCCCGCTGGCCGCCGGAAGGCTCTCATCCTGCTGAGCTGGACGCCAATGCATCCCGAAACCAGGCCAGATTTGCTCGGCAACTCGACCGCCCTTCCCTTGGTCCAGTCCCCTAGTGCCAAGTGGATGCCAAAGACAGAGCCAGAGCCAGGAAGGGTTAGAGCTGCGTGCGGGAGCAGGAGCTGTACAGGAATGACATAGATAAGCATCACTCACCGGCGCCCGTCGTCTCTCTCTCTTCCAGCTGCTCCTCTCGTCCTCCTTCTCCTCCTCCTTACCCCCCTCCTCCCCCCTCCTCCTCCTCCCTCTTCCTGCCTCCCTTTTCCCTCCTCCTCCTCCTCCCTCCTCGCTCCCTCTGACATGCTGAAACCCCACGCTTCGCACCCCCCTCTTGTGCCTGGTCGATGAGGGGCTCCGGCAGCTTTTACAGTGCCGTCTGTGCTTCGGCAGACTGACAGCACACGAATGACGTGGCACCAGGACCACCGGCTGGCGACGTGTTGTGCATGGGAAGCTTGAAGGGTTAGGCCGCCAAGCGTGCAGAGGGCTAGTGGTCACACCACTCGTAGGGTAGGCATCATGCATTGTTGCACGTCACGCACGACACGCATACGTGGCAAGGGTGCCCCTCTTGCTTCCCATGCTGCCCGGGGCAGACCTAGACTTGGATGTGCGATATTTATGTTTCCGTGAAGTAAGGCCCTGCTGTTACTCGGGAGATACATTCGGGCAGCTGGCCAGCAACAGGGCAGATGGGCATCTGTAGGTGCTGGCTAGGGTGCCACCTCGCGTGCTTACCTGGGCCTCCTTGCCCTCCTGTATGTCTGCCGGCGGTTGCTCTGCAGCATTGGCAGCGGGAAGAAGCTATGAGTGCAATTTTTTGCTGCCGGTCATGAGCGGTGGGGGTTATGGGGTCACACACGAGCTGATATCTATCGCACCTGCGATTGCAGCTAGTATCTAGGTGTGGCGGATTGTGTATGTTTGATTGGTATGTGCAACTCAGAGACCGGGAGCATATTCGCTGGTTCTGATCCTTTCAAGCAAAAGAAACAGGTTCTTTGGGTCGCATGTTGGTCCTGTCGCAATGTTTGCAAACCTGCATTTGTTTGACCCCTTTTGGCCATTCTTTGTGCGCTCCATGCCTAGAGAGCAATGCAACGTGTTGTAGACATTCTATGGACGAACAACTGTTGACGTGGGATCCCTGCAGGAACTCCCGTTGGTTTTACGTTGCTGATTTGTGCACGCAATGGAATCTGGGACTGTATGAAGTTTGGCAGATTCATCATTCACAAATCTGGCAGATTTTGCAGCTTCTTTACGTCACTTAAAAATCACTATACTTGGTAAGCTGTATCTTTGACTACCAGCTTCCTAGTTCCACCACTTGCATAATTTAATGAGAACAAAACATATATCTTAAACTAAACTCAATCTGTGTTGGGGAAGTTATCCATGACTCTAACCTCTGCAATTCAACATACAGCAAGATTCATAATTGCATTATTCAATAATTCTCAATTGGCACAGAACAAAATGTTTGCCGACCTCAAAATAGAGATTGTAAAGTTTGATACGAGCACATACATGGTATTGACAGAGGCTATGATCACGACAATCGAAGCATATCTTCTTGCACCTCTTTCCATCGCTGGCCTCTTCTCATCTTCGCAATAAGAAGAAAGGTGTGGGGATGAGGCAATGTATCGGATGACAAGAAACCCTGGGGGACCAGAGTCATTGGTGCCGTCTTTATAGCATTTCTAATGGAGCCACCAGACTCGACATCCATTGTGCGCCAAGGGCACACCTCCCTCCCACTATCTGTGCTGCTGCCGTACAAGTTCAAAACATAACTGCAATCACTATTCAAATGGCATGAATGCAAGGCGGAATGCTAACATCAAACAGTGAGAAGCAATACAAAGGAATGTTTAAATACGGGGCTGCTGAGTCCTTGGTCCTAACCTAGAGCGAAAGGTGCAACCCCGCTGAATGAACAGCACCCATTGAGATGCCAGGGCCAACAAGCTACACTTCAACTCAAGCTGACGACAGACAGCGTTGCCGGAGATGCAAGTCTGCCTCGGTATCAACAACCAGCTTGCGCTTTGCGCCCGCCAATCAGACGCCAATATGAGCGAGCACCACACGATGCCTTGAGCGTGTGGAGACGCAAAGATCACATTCATCTCTCTATTTCAAGATATATACCTAGCGGGGGCGACCATCCCCCTCGACCAGCCAATCGGCACTGCTGGAGAGTGAATCGACGAAGACAAATCATATACACTACTCAACGCACGTCGGCTTGATAACTTAGATCGCCCACTAGGACTCGACCACGACTACCGTGTTGACCTTTTTGACTAAACACCCCCATCTTCCACTTTAACCCCCTGTTACCCCCCCACCCCCCCCGCGCGCGCGGCCCCCATAACTCAACCCCCTCTCCTATACAACCCTTTCAACAGCCAAATTGAAGAGGCAAGTAGACGAGGCCAGGAGACGAGATAGCCCCGGTGAAAGGCTGCGCGCTTGTGCTCGTACTGCTGGCTACTGAAAATAGCAACTGCCCGGTTTTTCAGGAGCTCCCCGGCCCTCGCCACTGAGGGGTGCGGCAGGGATCCCGCGCCTGTGCAGCCGGCACTTGAAATCGAAGAGGCGAGGGAGCGCTTGCACAGTGCCGAGGTCCGCCACACCCATGGGACTCCACAACCTCTCTGCAGGCAGGCCGACAGGCAGGCACGCTCCCACCCGCGCAAATGCATAAGATACATGCACACATATGCACACACACGCACGCACACACACACACGCACATGCACACATGCACACAAGCGCACACACACACACACATGCACACACAGATTACCAGGCGCACACGCACAATTGTGCTAGATAGCCTCACGCTTGGAAGCACTCACGCCGTGTACACGCACTCGCCAGAAATGTCCACTCCAGCTCAGTTTCACGCCCCATTAATGGTAGCCCCACGACGGAGAACTCCAGAAGAATGGAAGAAGGGACACCGGCGATGGGGGTCCAGCGACAAAGCACCAGCGCAAGGGGAGGGAAAAATAGGAGGGGGGGGGAAGAGGGGGGGGCAAGAGGTGCCGAGCTGCAGAGGGACAGAGAAGAACAGGGCAGGAAATTGGATGAGGATGCAAATGCGAACGCTGATGCGGATGCGCATGCGGATGAGGAGACAGATGAGGACGCTGATGAGGACGAGGATGCAAAGCGTGCCCCCACCAGCAGCCGCCGCCGCGCGCGGCCAGATGGTGGCCAGGAGGTCGCTGGGGTCCGCCGTCTCGCCCCACATGCACACCTCGCCGCCCAGCACCAGCTGGCGCTGGGCGGCGTCCTCGATGCCCTGCCAGGGCTCGTTGTTGTAGAAGTCCTGCCAGCCGACGTTGAGCCAGTCGAGGTACCAGCGGTCCTGGTTGCTGACGAGCGCGTGAAAGCCGAGGGCGACGGCGGCGCTCGCGGGGCCCTTGCCCATCCACTCGTGCACCACCGTGCGGTTGCTGATGCCCTCGGGGAAGTTGTCAAACGGCTCCTCCCTGCACGCGCCGCCACGTGGCGCCGCCGCGCCGGAGGGTGAGCATGGCGCAGATAACCGAGCGCAAAACGGAGAGCCAAAAGCAGAGAGGGATTCTCTCGTAGGTGTCGCGTGAGGGTGCAGGCACAGAGGGCGCCGGGGAGGGAGGGGGGGCGAGCAAGAAGAGGGGGGTGGGCAATGATGACGTGGTGCTCACGCGCTTGACGGGTGGTGGAGTAGTGGGCAATTTGGGCGTCCGGAATCGTGAGCTATGAGCTGCAAGCTATATACTGCAGTCGTAAACGGGCGGCATCAGACATACACAAACACACACACGCACGCACACACGCACGCACGCCGGCACGCATGCAAGCATATGCCTGTCCCAAGGGCTCTCTGTGGCGTGCATGGCAGTGCGTGCATGCTTGGACAAGGGGCCTAGTGCACCTCCTCCCTCTCCTCTGGCGCATCAATACGGGCTCTGGTGCCTGGCCGTGGCAGAGAAGATCCGTGACCTCTCCTCTCCTGGGGTGCTTCATTTCAAGCTCTGGTGCCTCGCCGTGGCGAAGAAGCTCGGCGCTCTCTCCAGCCCTGCTGGCGAGTGCTCGCGCACTCTCAGAGGCGACAGCGCTCCAGCTGGCTGTGGCAAGCCAGGGTTGGCGTTTATACCCTTTGACGTCTTTTGGCGTCATGATGCCACCGTCTGCTTCCGAGTGCTATCACAGCGTGCTATCACACGGGTGCTATAGCAGGGATGTGTATCTCAAGTAGATGCCATGGCAGACAACAGCTACATCAGAGCTGTCCACTAACAAGGCGCCAGGTGTCGGGGCGTGAGGAGCTGCCCTGGTGGTAAGTGGCGCCGGGCACCTCTGCTGCAGAAAAGGGAGGGGGGGGGGGAGCCACTCACCAGTTGACAGGTGTCCAGCCAAGCTCTTCGGCAATGCGTTGCACGCGCAGGACAAAGTAAGCGTAGGCAGTTGTGGGCGTCAAGTCGTGTTCCACCATCCTGCAACAGAACGGAGGAGCACGCGTTAGTGAGAGCACATGAAGCCTTTTGCACACCACCGCACAGAACGTCTCTGCGAGCGCCCGTGTATGCGTATGTGTGTGCGTGCATATGTGGGTGCGTGTGTGCATGTCCTGTGCGCGCACATGTGTGTATGCGTGTGTGAATGCGTGTGTGTGTGTGTGTGTGCGTGTGTGCGTGTGTGCGCGTGTGTGCATGTGTGCATATGTGTGTATGTGTGTGTGTGTGTGTGTATGTGTGTGTGTGTGTGTGTGTGTGTGTGTGTGTGTGTGTGTGTGTGTGTGTGTGTGTGTGTGTGTGTGCGTGCGTGTGTGGGACGTGTGTGTATGTGTGCCTGCATGCACCTTCAGACCGCCTTCAAGTACCTTCATGGGTTACGGCCGAGAGGGCAGAAACATCAGTGAGTTAAAAAAAAGAGGAAAGAAAAGCAGTCAAGAGCGTGAACATAAGCAGCCAGTCCGCAATTCCGACACTTCTGCTGAAAGAAGCAGAAAGCGACTGGCTCTCACAGGAGAGCTCATGCAGCATCACGGCACGACAGCTGCACCTGTGCGGCCCACTAATATTTGCCACATCTAAGATAGATTTTGTTGAGCAGCCAAGTATGGCCCCTCCAACTAGAGGCTGCTCTCTCAAGCCTACACAAATGCCTCGGTTGCATCGGCGGCACGCGGCAAAGCTGGATCCGAGATTGTTTGATAGTCGTTACCATTTTGTGATGTGCGAGGACGCGTTCCAGCAGGCTGCGCAAAGAGGAGAAGAGAGAGGGACGAAGGGGAGGAGGGAGGGAGGGAGGAAGGGAGGGAGGGACACAAACGCCCACCCATTTGCGCGAGTAGGCCACAAACTCAGAAACTCAAAAAGCATGAGACTGCATCGTCTCCTCGGCCCCTAGAAGCAACTGTCTTGTCGAGAGCAGTGTGCGTCAGCTCAGAAGGTGGCAATGCGACACGAGAGTCTGTGGGGGCATGTTGGGATGCCGAGCACTTACAGTTGCAAGAATCTGCAAGGGAATCGTTCAGATCACATGCTATGGGGCCATCGAGAGGATGAGAGGGGGACAAGAGAAAACTAAGGGAGCAAGAGGAAGAGACAGGGGCTGCTCTGAATGGTGGGGGGCACTCACCTGTACTGACCTCGTCGCCGCCCAGATGCACCATCTTGTACGGGAAGATTGCCGCAAAGTCTGCATCCCGAAAAGGACAAAAAATCACGAAAAATGGACGGGGCAAGGATGGGAGGCGAGGGGAGGGGCAATAGAGGGGTAAGAAACGCAGTTGGGAGCAATGTGACCACATACGCAGAACCTCACTCTATCTAATAAGACGACCGGTGGCAATATTATGGGTGCTGGACTTGCCTGCAAGGCTTAAGGGGGGGGATGGGGAGGGGCTGGTGCAAGCCAGCCAGGGCTCAAGAAAACACAAGGACCCTCCTCGCCCCCCCCCC
>WELA01006783.1:162890-174840 GCA_009602735.1 Mesotaenium endlicherianum
GCGGAATTGGGGGTGGGGGGAGGGGGTAGAGGAGGGAAGAAAGCTGCTTAGAGAAGAACGTATACATGATTGAATGCACGGTGCCTCTGACAAACTGGACTGCTAAAACAAGCGGGCCTAGGTGCAGGACATAGGCTTGCATGCAAAAAGAGACAAAGGTTTTATGTGTGTGCGTGTGCGTGTGTGTGCGTGTGGGTGAGAGAAAGAGAGAGACAGATAGTACGTTTATGCGGGAAAAGTGCACGCGGCTGACCAACCCCACTGGCGCAGCCGAACAAGCGGACAGCGATTAATGGGTACAGTGATGGTGCAGCAATCCCTTCTCCCTCACACACTACACACACACATAACCACACGCACAGATAGGAACGATATTTCTGGCTGCCGGAGCACTCCAGCTGGGGCACACCCACACAGCTCCCCTGTGCTGCACACGACTGCAACAGAATGCAGGCGGGTCCACCAACCATAGAGGAGCTGTGAGAAGACAGCAAAAACTGCGGGGGCCCAAGAGAGGAGGGAGGTGAGAGAGCGAGCGTGCACCTCGGAGGCGAGCGTATCTGGCAGATGCCCGCCCGCGGCAGACGACACAAGCCGCCTCTCCCGCACCACCGTCGCGTACAAACGGCAAGAGACAGGGACAAGCACGCGCGCGCGCACACGCACGCACGCACGCGCACACGGGAGACTAGCCGCGGTCAATGCCTGCGCTACAGACATGTGCATGAAGGGGGCTCAGAAGAGCTAACCCCACGAAAATCTGTCTCCACCATGAAGGCCTCTCTCATGAGCGCGAGGTTGGCAGCCAGCGCCTTCCTCCAGACGGGTCTAGGGTGAAATAGGGCGAAACTATCACCCCAGGGAGAGCTCTGTTCTGCGGGCCCACCAGTACCAGCTGCAGGACCCCGACAATGTGCAACAGACCCACAGAGGGAAAAGATGGCCTCCCTCTCCGACTCGACTCGTCGCGCAAGAATAAAAGGGGGGTGCACTCAAACACTAACAAGCAACAGGAGAAGCAGGCTAGGGCGCAATGAGGGGAGAGGGAGCAGGGGAGAGCTGGGGAGGAGAGAGAGGGGGAGAGGGAGGGAGAGCTGGGGGGGAGAGGGAGGGGAGAGGAGGCGGAAGGAGTGGGGATGGAGGAGGGCAGGGGGGGGGGGGGTCCTCTTTCCCACACTCACTCGACGATGTCCCTGGCATCTTCGACAGTGTAGCGCTCGCGGGGCGTGTAGGCGCCCTCCCATAGGAGGGGGTACGACTGCACCTCGAGAGGAAAGGCTTGCTCGTCCACCACGTGCCAGTGGCTGCACCCGCGCCCGCCCGCCCGCACAAGGAGAGAGGGCAGGGGCACGCGCATGCATGCAGCAGTCAGCATGGATTGATTGGAAAGAGGGCAATAATCGGCAGCCAGCAGTCGGCAGTCAGCAGCCAGCTGTCAGCACAGTCTCATCCAGAAGAGGGCAGCAGCCAGCAGTCGGCAGTCGGCAGTCAGCAGTTGGCAGGGTTGCATCGCGACAAGCTGTGAGCACTATGGGACTTATATATTTCTAACATTCTGGACGGAAGCTGAGTGGGAGAGCCGGCGGGGCTCCAAGTGCGTGTGCATGTGCGTGTGCGGGCGGGCCCGCGTTCTGTCCACGAGTTCATGCATGTGTGGCTTTGAAGCCAAAACCCTTGATGACTCGCACATTCGCACATACTGGTGGCTAGGGGGGGTAGGCCAAGAAAGGCTGACTGAAAGGGGCTCCAGAGGTCCCCGCAGCACCCCACCTCTGCAGGAGGGAAAGAAGATGGGCAGGACTGACAGGTGTCCACACTTCCTGACACCACAGCCTTTGCCACTCCCACTGCCACTGCCAGGTGATGTCCTTTGCTGCACCAAGCTGACGTGAAAGAGTGGAAGGACCGAGGGGCGGGACACACGGAGGGGAGGGAGGGGGCGAGGGTGAGGGGGGGGAGGGGGGGGAGGGCACTCACAGGACATTGAGTTTGGCGTAGGACATGGAGTCGAGCACGCGCTTGATCATGATCGGCGGCTCAAAGTGGCGCGATGTGTCTGCACGCATCACAGGCGCACGAGGGCACACAGCCATTCACGCGCTCACACCCACACGCACACACGTGCACACACACACACACACACGTAGACATCACACACGTCACTCACGCGAGTGTGCACGGATATGCATACATGCGCGAGCTCGCGCGCATTTACACACACGCGCGCACATGCACACATGCGCATTGTTAGACGGCTACCCAGTACAATGATCACGCCTCGTCACCCAGACCCCTCCAGAATTCGAAAGAACATTCCCGCTTTGCCAGGAAGTCCAAGAGAGTCACCCTGCCCGCAAGGGAGGCACGTCTCCCTGTGCACCCCCAAGCCACAGCAGACCCAGCTAACCCCGCCACGTCGCCGGCGACGCCTGCCAGCTGTCCGTGCCTGGCGGGGCGTGCAGCGCCGATGCGGTCCTGAGCGAACCAGATCGAAACAAGTGGAAGCGAGACGCAGAAGCGAGACGGCGACGCGCGGGGGTGTCCTCCGGGGGCCCCCTCTCTCTCTGCTCTGGGAATCCTCAGCTTCCCAAGGGCCAGCAACAGCAGCGTATATGGCTACCAGGCCCCCCCAGGGGCACACGCGCTGTCTCTTGCCACGTGGAGCTTCGACTCTCGGCTCCCGACGCTCACACTGCCCGCCTGCCTGCCTGCCCGCTTGCGCCCGCAATGTCCTCCTCAACCCTGACACCAAAACCCTAACACATATGCCCCGGCCCCCCTCACACGGCGAGCCAAGCCCGTCGGCTTTCCTGGCCGCGGACTGGCGCCCAAGCGCCGGCGATGCTGTTGCCTCGCGCCCTCGGCAGCGCACTCAGCGACGGGTGGCACGACGCCACCGCGCGCCCCAGGTCGTGCCATCCTACCGACGGGGTCGGCCCTAGGCCTTGCCGGCAGCCTCTCCCGGCAGACATGCGCGTTTGTTTGAGCCGCCCAGCGCACCCGAGCCGCAGGAGGCACTGCTGCAGCACAGCCACTCTAGGAGGGAGCCGGAGGGTGACAGCTGGCAGGTAGACCGCCATCCTCCTCCTCCTGCAGTTGGAGCTGCCGAGGGCATCTCGCCGGGCTCTGAAGCAAGAGACAGGCCGGCAGGGCATGGCACCGCAGGGGCCTGCGGTGGGCTCAAGTGCTGCGGACAGCACACTGGGGTCGGGCTTTGGGCTAAGACTACAGGCACAGAGGAGGCCTGCGGAGACGGAGCTGACGTTGTGCCTCATCTTCAGGGGCTGAGGATGCCCGGGACATGCGTAATGCGGAGAGGCTTGGGGTGCAGAGAGAGGGGCCAGCAGTGGGTGACAGGGTGACGGTTCTTTTATGTCAAGGGCTGGGCCTCACGTTCAGAGCAGGGTCTCGACTTTCTGATTCGGGACTTGGAAGGGATACAGCTGTCGCAATGACGGCTCGGGTGTTGTGGTCAACTGCGGTGGCCGCGTGCGATAAGGGCTGCGACACTGGGTCTCAGCCAGGGCCAGGGCTATGATCTAAAGTGCAGCTGGGCTTAAGGTTAGGGACAGGGCCAGGACGAGATGTGAGGTTAGGGTTAGGCTCGGGATGGGGTTAGGCTCGAGGCAGGGTAAGGCTCGGAGCAGGGCTGGGGTTGGGGCTGGGGCTGGTACCCATGAGGAGGCCGCGGTGGGGGAAGCGGGGCGCATCGGAGATCACCCAGGGGGCCCCCGCAATCTCCACCGCTTTGGAGGTGAAGTTGAACGCGCACAGCTGGCTGAACGTCTGCACACGTGAAGCGGCACACAAGCCCGCACGCACGCAGGCACGCATGCACGGGCACGCGTGTGCGCATGCAGGAGCGCCGAAACGCCGCGTGAGATTGCTACTCAATCAGGGGGCTAGCGGAAGGGGGGGAGGGGTTCCAGGGGGAGGCGCTGAAAGGTCAAGCACACCCATATGTTGTCGCATACGGACCAGCAGCAGCAGCAGCAGTAGCACCATGAGCAGCAGCGGTGGAGTGGCAGTTGCATCTGATAACTGGCAGGGCCGAGAGAGAGCCAGGTCAAGGACGTCGCCCCGCACTCACTCGCATCCCCATCTCCCAGCTCCTCCCACCGTCCCCTACGTTCAAAGCCCGACGGCCCGGGCTTCACGTGGAACACACGACGCATCGTCGGCGCGGCATTCACAGAAAGAGGAGAGAACGGAGCTCTCGCTCTCTGGCTGGCAGATAAGACATAAGCTCCACCCAGAAATGGACGTCCCCCGTCGTCCCCGCGGGCCTCTCGGTCATTTCCGACTCCGGCAGCACATGTGAGCTGCACAGTACAGCACGCAGCATACAGACAGGCACAGACCACCCGGAGACGGGGAGCGCTGGCTGTGCTCGAGCAGACTTGTATAGGCACTGGCTCAGTGGCGGCAGTGCCGTGCCGGCAGCGCACCAGCAGACGTGCGGGGACGAAGAGAGGAGGAGGAGGAGGACGTGGAGGAGGAGGAGACGCACCTCGAGGGCGCGCATGGCGCCGTACACCGTGGTTGCCTGCCAGGTGTCGCAAGGCCGGGGGAAAACACGATGCACGTGTGTGAGTTCCTGAAGGAAGAAGCCGACGTGCTGAGGCGTCCCCTGTACAAAGGACGAGGGCAGCAGGTCTGCGCTTGCAGGAGAAGGTTCCAACTGTCTAAAAATGGGGGCAAGGACATCCGTAGGACCCGTTGGGCTGAAGACCAGGAGGCGTGAAATGAAGAGGACAGCGTGCGAGAAGGATAACGACGTTTGCCCATGTTCGGTGACTGATCAAATAACACATATAAGAAGTACAGCGAGTGCGATCGCGATTTGTTTGTGGAGACGGGTGATCATTTCTAATAGTTCATCTTTACTTTTTTTTCCGTCAGTGTAGCTTCGTAGTTTTCTTCTTGTGCGGTGCGTGCCACAAATTTACTTCATTCCCGCCAACCTGCCTGCTCGCACACCGACACCCCCAGCACAAGGTCCGAGGGCGCCAGGTGGCATCACCTGAATGTGCGCCGGGCTTCCGTCAGAGGGGACCACCAGACAGTAGCTCTCATCGACGCCCAGATTCAGCTGCCAGTTGGGAAAAAGCGACAAGCTCACAGGGAAGAGTAAAAGCAACAAGCCCCAGGGGAATGCGTTGGTTAGAATAAAACGTTCCCATCGAAACAGAGGTAGAAATAACTAGTGATACAACTAGTATGAAGATCAAATATATAACCGAAGGGAATGGCCTGTCCTGGCCTGGGCCAGTGCCTGGACCGAGGAATATGTCGATAGGTGAAGGAGACAGAGCTGCATTCGGCAGAAGCGGCAGTTATGAGAAAGCAAGACCTACTAGTCGTGGGGAGATTCAAAACGGTTGAGAAGATGCCACGTGGTCAAAGATTTAGTTCTGATCGGTGTGCAAAGCCAAGCACGATCCGCTATGTCACATGCTCATTCCAACCTTTTGGATGTGTTTTGGGGTGCAGGCTACGTGCATGCATGACTGCTGCATACAAATCTCGAAGTGGACGGAGGAGGGATGAAGTCGAGCAGAAGTGATTCATGCTGGAAGAACTTACTTCCTCATTTGCATCAAGAACCCACACGAACACTTGCTGGAGAGCCTCTGGCTGGAGTTTTTCCTTCATGAATAATCTTGACAGAGCTTTGCGAGGAAAAAGCAAACTTTGGTATCTGGCAAATGCCGCTAAGAGGGTGGCAGCACTCCCCCCCGCCCCCACACCGACAAACTTGAGGCCATTCGATACACTCAGACTCCCCCCACCTTGAGAGTAGGACTGTGGAAGAGGCCATATCTTTGTCGGAGAGTCGGGTATAAGATACGACCCTGCCATGACTACGCATATAGAGCTGTTAAATGGGGGTGGAGCAGCGGCAACACTCTGCCAGACTGCTCCCGAGATGCGGGGAACAGAAAGCACAGCTCCAGATATGAGGATACTGGCAACGACAAAGAGGGCAACGTTGACATGCAAGCTGTTGCCACGTGTATCTTTAACAGCGGCCTCTGGAGTGACGCCATCCTCACTATACGAGGCACTGATTCTCTCAAATCGAGTTGCTACGTCAAACTTCATGGAGCCTATCTATTGAGCCCCCACTAAAGCCGGTGTGTATCCCAGCTACGGAGTGCTTCAGAAGAAAGTCCCACTCATCGAGCTGCTTCGCTGAATGCTTGTGCCCTCGCCCTCACAAAGCCTCTCCTTAAACAACCTGTGCTAATTACGACGTCGAGGAAGCATGCAGGCCAATCATCAATGCAGTCGATTAAAGGGCCTGCAAATGAGGCAGCCGTAACCAGTTCTACCGCTGGCGGAGTGTTTAAAAAGCACGCTTGTCGTGACGCGTAACATTGGCATACATGCAGTGCGTTTGCATTGAGAAGATTTATTAAAGATTTCAAAGATATAACATATTTTTTGTAACGAGGAGAGGATCGACGTCTCTCATGAGCCGTTTTAATGAGAATTTATGGCGTCATGAATTCTCGTGAAGACTCGCATCTTAAAACGACAGAGAACGAGTTTCATAGTGCTTCAGTGCGTCCCGCCTACAATTGGGTCGATCAAGCTTCGGGCCGACAATTTCCTCGACACCTTGAGCATAGATTCTCTCCACGAACTCTGGACGAGAAGACTCGGGTCTTCGGACGGACCACCGTAAAAAATAAAATCTTAGGGTGCGGTCCCATGAGAGTGAGCTCAGTGGACTAACAGTGCGTTTGCATTGAGAAGAACTCGAAGAAGTCGACAGTTGAATCTTAGGTTTCTTGCGAACGAAACGTCACTTCTGCGACGACGCGTTTTGTCCTATGCGACGACGCGTTTGTCCCATAAATCTTTGAGATGTTGAGCGTGACTTAGCAAGGTCGCGCCTAACACGAATGCAAGTTTCGAACTTGTGCTGCGCCATCATGACCGACTTCCACCGACCTCCTCGGGTAAGAGGAACTATGTAACGAAAGGCATCCAAAAAAAATGTATCCCGTGAAGTTCTGCAATCAGCTAAACGGCAGCTACAACTTACCGGCTTCGGCCGTGCCTCCTTCCCTCCTATTTAGGCGTCACCTTTTCCTTCTGTCCTCTCTCTTCACTGCCTTCCAATGGCCGAAGTGCAAGCTGCTTGCCCACTTCCTGACGACAGCAGCACCAGCTCGTCCGACAGTGATGTTGAGGACCTAGTTGTTGTAGCTTATGCTGCTTGGCCACGCTTAGAAGAGATTTGGGACAGTGAATCTGATAGCGACGAAAATGACGTGTTAGGTTCTTCACTGCTATCGGGTGCAATGGACTCTGATGACGACATGGACGAGATCTTTGACATCCTGGATCTGCACAGCGACACGAAGTCACGCATCGACTTTCCCTTGCTGTACCCGGGAGCCCTTGCATTTCAATCAGCCCTTCTTCAACTTCAGGCTGATCTCGATGAAGCACGCATCCAACGTGTTTTCCTTGAGGTCCAAGGCCCTCTCTGGTATATTAGGCCCCGCACAACTCACTGGAATCGGACTTTGAAGAAGATTGCTGCATCTATGGACCCTACACAATGGCGACCTCTTTTTAGGATAGACGTTAGATTGTGGAAAATCATAGTGCGCCTGGTAGCCCCTTACATTGCTACTCACCCTCCACCTTGCTTTGCTGGCATTTTGAATAGGAGCCTTGATGTGTCCACCATGGTGCTTTGTGCATGCACTAAGCTAGGCACTGGGATGACTTACCTGCAGTTGTCTGCACACTTCGGGCTAGGGGTGACAACATGCTACCAAATAGTGCAGAAGTTCTGCCAGGCTGTTAATACAGAGTTGGGATTCCTGCTACGCATGCCATTTAGAGGACCTGCCCTGCAAGCAGCCATAGACGGGATGCACCAATTTCGGGGGTTTCCCAATTGTGTAGGGGCTCTAGATGTGAGTCATATACAGTGCCAGAAGCCGCAGGGAGCTGATCCAGCAGCGTTTCGTGATAGGAATTGGAACTACAGTATTTGCTTGCAGGCTGTCGTAGGCCACAAAATGCTTTTTCTTGATGTGCACATTGGTGCGAGCGGAGCCATGCATGATGAACGCGTTTTGAGAAAATCCTGGCTTAGCAGAACAAATTGGGACAACCTCAGGCTTTTTCGAGGTCCCTCAGTGGAGGTTGAGGGGCATGCTGTGCCACCTTACATTGTTGCTGATGGTGGTTATAAACCAGATCACTGGCTTCTTGTGCCATTCAAGAGGGAGAATGGTAGACGTCTCAGCGATGAGGAAAAGTTGTTTAACACTTCCCTGTCGTCTACGTGCATGGTGATAGAGAGGGCTTTTGGTGTCCTCAAAGCTGTTTGGCGTGTGTTTGGTGGTAGAGTGAACCATCCAGTGGCACCTGGGCGTCTTGAAATGCAGCTCAGGTGTTGTTGCATCTTGCAGAACATGCAGATTCTAGTGAGGGCTAATCCAGCCATTCATCGAGAGTGGCGCAGGCGCATTGACAACCCGCCTGGAGGCGAGGAAAGGCCGGGAGTGGCAAACCATGAGGATGCAGAACGTGGTGGTCAAGACAGGGCTGCGGGCACAACCTTGAGACGGGCTCTTTTTGTGCATCATATAAATGGTGGCATTAGATAGTTTGCTCTAATACTTGAGGCATTCATAATCAGGCCTTCCTCATAGTATTGTACATACAACATTCAGTAATACACCGTAAGCACGCGTTACTTTCAGGGTTACGCCATACGTTAGTACGTTATATACGCTATAAACGCTAATACGCTAAATTCGTTATGTAACAAAATAGCTCAATACGCTTGATACGCTTAATACGTGCTAATGTCGACGTCACGACGTTAAGTTTGAACGTCGACGGTAAGTCCTGACAGTCGCACGCGTAACCGTACAATTGTACTTTTTTTTGAGTAAGCCGGGCAGCAACAAATTTTTTCCCGCATGCAAGTTTTTTGTTAAGGAAAAAATATATTACGGAAACTTTTGAAATTTTTTTTTTCCCCTTCACCCAGTTGGCCACCGGTGCTGGCAGCAATATGTGAATGATGCACACTATAATCAAAGTAACTTATCACTATGTCCATTCAAGATGGTGTATATTTTATCTATAAACAAGTGCATATTACATTCCATGTTTGGTGTATGGCATATTGGATTACTTAATATTTTATCCTCTATTTGTGATTCATATCATTTGGCAAATTTCCTAACTAGCTGTGTCCAAACTTAACTCGAATACTCTCCTTGTTCAAGACAGAGTCATATAGGTTGTTATGATAAAAAAAATGATTTCCAATTACACATGAAGAGAGTTTTGGGTACACATTTTGAAGCGCAAAATGTGTATGCGTGGTAACTTTTAGTGCACACGTTACGAGTTACCTACATGGTCAATAACGTATGAATTGCTTCTTAACTTGATAAATATGCAACAATACGTATCCTACCACTTCTTTAATAATGGTTCATGTAATAGCAAATTAAAGTTCATGTGTCAACAATTTAATCTTACATGATTGCAAAAAAAAACTCATACAAATCATCAATGACATGCAAATCCTACCTCTTTCATAAGATGTTCCTTACTTATCTTGCCGTTCTGTCATAAGGTGGTAAAAATAACTTGCAAGTTAATAAGATTCAACATTATAATAAAATATATTAAGACTCTTCCAGTCTTGTTTTTTCCTATTAATCACATGCAAGCTACATATAAAGACTAGTAGTCAATTGACCTGAATCTTCTTCTACCTGGAGCTGCCACAGTAAGAGGCAGCTCCTCCACCTCCTCCTCTGCCTCTTCTTCCTCAGACAACTCAATGTTATCTTGGGAAGGTACTACCTCCTCTTCAGACGCTTCCACAAAGTCTGCTTCCTCCACCCAAGACGTTTCTCCAACGCTTTCTCCGCTTAGCAACTTCACACTCTTCTCTTGCAGCCTCAACATGGAATGCACATACACTAGCTTCCTTGCTCTCATTGCAAGCAGCCTATTTCGTAGCGGGTTATGAACAAAACCATACTCAGACCAGTTTCTCTCACACGCAGCTGCAGAAGCAGGTTGCGAGAGAACTTTTATAGCAACCCTTTGAAGGTTAGGACACGCACTTCCGTCTGTTTCCCACCAAATGTGAGCTGGCATCTTGGTCTTGTTGGCCTTCACAACATCATCGCCGAACGTGTCGCCACATCGGCGATAGAGCGCCAACTCTTGGTCCACCTCAGCACGTTCTGCTACAGATCCTCCAATGATGCACTTGACCACCTGCATGTACTCTGGGAGTAGGCACCTGTCGGCGGTCCAAGAGTCATGGTCCTAAAACTCGGGGTCCAGATAGTATGCTGCAACCACAAAAACAATAATGCTCAGCAGGACGCACAAAGACTTACACACGCAATTGCCTTATAGCAACACCTGATAGCAACAAGCTAGCCTGGCAAAATTGCTCGCCAAAATTTAAACAACATAATAAATAATGTTAATGCCATGGAGAACATAAGAAGAAGCATCAAGTATGAACACTTGCCTGCAGAATGGAGCGGACTGTGAAGCTGCTCCCAACGTGCCTCCACTTCCTTCTTTGCTTGGGTCTTGTGACTAACCTTGAGACTTGGTGAATTGGCAATATGCTTCTGGATCCCACTCATCCGATGCCAAATTTTTCCTAATGAAGGCGTTGAAGAATCCACCAAACGCAGAAGCACCACTATCGGCTCACACACATCCACCCACACTTTCATTTTCTCCCAAACTGGATCGTCACGAATTAAATCCCTAATCCGTGTTGCCTCACTCACACAATTGTTCATCGCTGCCCACTCAAGCCACCTACTATCAGACACCATGGCTTGTAATGTATCCCTGACACTGATCAGCCTCTGCAAGCAAAGAAAGTTACTTGCAAATCTGGTAGGTCCTGGTTTCAACAACTCTAACTTATTCAATAGCCTCGCTCCATGCTCACGATAGAGTGCATGAGGCATATGGTGGTTAGTCACAAATTGAACCAAAATTTTGAATCTCTCAACGATGTCCGCTAGCTCGGGGATCTTGCCTAGATCTTTCAACAGCAGGTCTAGGATGTGGGCAGCACACGATGCCCAAAATATGTGCGGGTGCTTTTTCTGAATATCTCACACCCCTTCTTGATGTTGGCTGCAGAGTCAGTGCAAAGAAGTACAACATGCTCAAGCCCTATTTTCTCCACAGCTTTAAGGAGCTGCTCACCAATGTACTCTCCCGTCTTCCTCTCCCCTTCGGTATTGATAGCATCTACAAATATCTCCACACCTGCTATGACCATGAGGACATTCAGAAGAGGGTGACCGCTGGGATTTGTCCAGCCATCTGCTACAACGCTACAACCTGTAAAGGGCAACCCCTTCTTCTAAGTCTGCTCCCACGCTTCTAGCCTCTTAACCTCCGCACATAAGAGAGTACTTCCAAGAGGCTTGTCTTTCAATTGGGTGTACACTACACCAGTTTGCTGTGTGTACTTACTGACAGCAACCAACATGTCCTTAAACAACGGGGAGCGAGCCACATTGAAAGAAGAACCAGTACCATAAAAAAAGCGGACAACTACCTCATGAACTTTATCGGCATTCGTCCGCTGAAACATGTCATTGAGAGACGTTTGTCCGCTCTCTCTCTCATAGCCTATTCCCCCAGCACTTGCAATTGAACTGGTATATCCAGCCCCATTACCAGCAGAAGGCCTTCCAAGCAAGCGGCTACGTCTTTCCTCTACGACACTCTTCCTACGTCTCTTGCCCTCCCCCATGGACGACACGTTCCGGTGACGCCTAATCATGAGCGGTACAACCTCTGTGGGTACCTTTGCACACTCACCAATATCCTTGCTCCCTCCCGTAAAATGACCGCGAATTCTAGGAACTCCCCCGCCAAATTCTCTACTGCAGTAGTTGCATTT
>WELA01006783.1:183653-195469 GCA_009602735.1 Mesotaenium endlicherianum
ACTAAGTACTTTTTCTATCTGTTTCACTACAGTGGTATCGGAGCTAAGCACTTTGGTTGCACAAGAAGATGGCCAATCCTCAAGACCAACAGCAAGCTTTCGAAGGAAGCCCTTCCTCTCCAAGACACCCTCCTCCAGCGCCGATGGGAGAGCCCACTCAAGAAAATCTGCAACAACAAGAAGCACCACAAGGAGGAGTACATCCTCCTCCAGCATCGATGGGAGAGCCTACTCAAGGAAATCTGCAACAACAAGAAGCACCACAAGGAGGAGCACCGTCAAATCCCGTGGCAGCCGCTATAGCAAAGTTGACCCCACCACAAATAGTTCCCGCAAATGAGTGGGCAGCCTTCCTAATGACCGTCCACAACCATGTGGGCTTGGCCACCTATGAAGCAACCGTGCAAGTGTCAAGAGAAGTTATGGCTGCCATGGTTGCCCCTATTGCGAGCAATGCTCAAAATCCAGCCCCGGCTCAAGCGCCTCCACAAGAGCCAACGAGAGCAAGGAAACTCATCAAGCCCGGCAAACCCGACACTTTCAACCCCGGGAAAGGTGCCAACCTGAATTTATGGCTCTACCAAGTGGAGACGTACCTCGCATTCCTTGAAGTACCCGAGGAGGACTACGTTCCCTTTGCCGTTACCTTACTTAGAGGAGCAGCAACATCATGGTGGCGTAACTATCAAGCGGCTATATATCAACCTATGGCGCACCCCATGCTCGGCCAAGAGTCCCCACCATCATATGCAAGATGGGCAGATTTTCATGAGGCCCTCAAGAAGCAATTCATGCCCATCAATGCGGAGAAGATTGCCCAAGGAAAGCTCCACCATCTCAAGCAAACGACGTCCGTTCAAGAGTATACATCTAGATTTCAGGCCCTCACTCTTGAGATCCCCAACATGTCTCTCGAGGAGAAGATTAACCGCTATTTCTTTGGCCTCAAGCCCAAGGTGGCAAAGGAAGTGGAATTACGCGACTTGACGGACATCTCAAGGATCATTGAAGTGGCCCAAAAGGTGGATACCTTGGATTTCAAGCACTCCGTGCCTTCATCTTCACGGGTACCGACGACGCGGGTGTACGCAGCCCCTTCCACATCCGAATCTGGACCCACACCCATGGAAATCGGAGTTATTAAAAGGGACCCCGCGGCTGCCCGGAAGAGTGGAAGACCCTCCAATGACACTTATGATGCAAGAAACCAGCAAGGAGTGAAAGCAAGACTCTCCCCGGCTGAAAAAGAAGCTCTCATGACGGCTGGACTATGCTTTTATTGCAAGGAAAAGGGCCATCGTGCACTTTCATGCCCCAAAAAGTTGTCAAAAAACGGACAGCGCCGGTAGGCCAGGAGCCTACCACCCCAAGACCCACTTCACGAGAAGGCAACACGCCAAGTGAGGTGGAGACCCCCGTTGAAGACGACGTTCCAGCCCCAATGAGTTTGAGAGGTTACCTTGGAGGAGAGAAGGTCCACATCTTGGTGGATAGCGGAGCTCAAGGCAACTTCATTGCTGCAGATTTTGCCACCAAGCACGGTATTACTATGCGAACTCTTGACCACGACGAGGAGATTATGATGCCCGATGGATTCTCCTATACTACCCCTTCCAAGAAGACGTACCCCTTGGCACTCTCTATCAAGTCCTTCAAGGATAGAGTAGTGTTCTCCCCCATGCAATTGGGCAAGTACGACGTCATCCTAGGGACGCCTTGGTTGACCAAGCACAACCCCCAAGTTGATTGGAGGACCGGTACTATCAAGATCAAGAATGACATCACTTCAAGAATCTGTATTTTGCGCGCAATCCAGAATATCCAGACCCAAGACATCCAGAAGCCGGCACACGAGATACTATTGTCCGCCCTCCAACTCAAGAGACTTGTGAGGAAGGGACACGAGCTTCTTTTGGCCTTGATCACGCCAAAAGACATCAAGAAAGACATCGAGAGTCAAGAAGGCAGCCCCGTTCCCAAGGAGATACAAGAAGTCTTAGAGGACTACAAATAAGTGTTCTCCCCGGAATTGCCCAAGGGCCTACCTCCCATAAGGTTCGTGGACCACAAGATAGAGTTGGAGCCCGGAAGCAAGCCCATCTCTCGGCCTACGTTCAAGATGTCATACACGGAGCTAGACGAAGTCAAGAAGCAAATCAAGGAGCTACTGGAGCATGGCTTCATTCGACCTAGCAAGTCGCCATTTGGAGCCCCGGTGCTATTTGTCAAGAAGAAAGATGGTACCTTGAGGATGTGTGTGGACTATCGCGCCCTCAACAAGATCACCATCAAGAATCGATACCCGCTGCCGCGCATGGATGAGCTCATGGACCGGCTGGTTGGAGCCAAGTATTTCACAAAGATTGACTTACGGAGTGGCTACCACCAGATTTGCATCACAGAACCGGACATAGAGAAAACGGCATTCAGGACAAGATATGGACATTTTGAGTTCATGGTCTCGCCATTTGGACTCACCAACGCGCCAGCAACTTTCATGAATATGATGAACACCATATTTCGGCCCATGTTGGACAGATTTGTGGTGGTATTCATCAACGACATCCTTATCTACAGCAAGACCCTTGAAGAGCATGCGAGACACTTGAAAGAAGTCCTCGAAGTATTGAAGCAAAACAAGCTATTTGCAAAGGAGTCAAAGAGCGAGTTTGTCAAACAAGAAGTGGAGTTCCTAGATCTCCACGTGACTGCTGATAGCGTCAAGATGGACCCCAAGAAGACCACGGTGGTGGAGGAGTGGCCAAGCAACACGACCAAGAAAGAACTCCAATCATTCTTGGGATTTGCCAATTGGTACAGGAGATTCATCCAGAGCTTCTCGCACATAGCAGCCCCCCTGACAGATCTACTCAAGAAGGACAGGCTATATACATGGACCGAGAAAGAGGAAGAGGCATTTCAAGAGTTAAAGCGAAGATTGACCACATCCCCGGTGCTCACACTCCCAAGTCCAAACCCAGATTGGCCCTTCCACGTCATCACCGATGCATCTTCCTATGCAATAGGAGCAATCCTGCTTCAAGACCAAGGCAAGGGACTGCAGCCCATCGCCTACGAGTCAAGGAAGCTAAATCCAGCCGAGCAAAATTATACAACCACGGAGCGAGAGGCATTGGCGATTGTACATGCCTTGAAGGTTTGGCGCTGCTACGTTGAAGGACGCAAAGTACTGGTCACCACGGACCACGAGGCGTTAAAGCACCTCCAAACGCAGCCGTATCTCTCAAGGAGACAAGCAAGATGGAGCGGATACTTGCAACAATACAACATCACGATTCAGTACCAGCCCGGCAAGACAAACCCGGCTGACCCCCTCTCAAGACTGCAATTAAATGCAGTGATGGTATCCCTGAAGACAAATCTGGAAGCTCAATTTTCAGCCGCCTGTGAAAGAGACCCTTACTACAAGAACGGAGAAGCAGCCTTGGACCCGTACAAGAAGCAAGAAGGCAATTATTGGGTGAGGCATGCGGGCCAAAGATGTGTTCCTAATGACATAGACCTCCGGCTCTTGCTTCTACGAGAAGCACACGACAACCCTCTTGGAGGACACTTTGGAATCCTAAGGACCACGGGCGTTCTAGCTAGGACTTATTGTTGGCCAGGCATATCTAAGCAAGTCAAGGTGTACTGCAGGAGCTGTGACACATGCCAAAGAATCAAGCCATCATCGCAAAAGGTGGGAGGACTCCTCCAACCACTACCAATCCCCGAAAGACAATGGACGGCCATCTCAATGGACCTTATAGTGGACTTGCCCGTGACACCTCGAGGCCATAATGCAATACTCACGGTGGTGGACAGACTTACTAAGATGGCTTATTTTATTCCCACGACGACTAAGGCTACAGCACCACAACTTGCAAGACTCATCTTTGACAACATCTTCCGACTCCATGGACTACCATCAAGAATTGTGTCAGATAGAGACCCGAGATTCACAAGCCATTTCTGGAAAAATCTCTTCAAGAACTTGCGTACATCGCTGGATATGTCTACCGCCTACCACCCACAATCAGATGGGCAAACCGAGCGTATGAATCGTACCCTAAAGACCTCTCTAAAGGCCTACGTGTCTACGCTAGAGCAAGAATGGGACATGTATTTGACCCCCTTGGAGTTTGCCTACAATAACACGACGCAGGCCTCTACCCAAGAGTCCCCATTCTTCCTCAACTATGGCTTCCATCCAACCACGCCGCTGAGCTTCACGGCTGGCCATGATGAAGTACCTGCAGCCACAGATTTTTTGGAGACATTAGAAGCAACCCTTGCAGCAGCCAACAAAGCTCTACAACACGCACAAGATGCTCAAGCAAGAGTGGCAAACAGGCCCAGAAGAGAAATTACGTATAGAGCGGGTGACAACGTGTTACGATCATCCAAGAATATTTCCCTGAACAACAGGCCTGCCGGCAGCAAGTTCTCTCCCAAGTATTTGGGACCCTTCAAGATTATCCAGCAAGTCAACCCCGTTGCTTTCAAGCTAGAACTTCCCCAGACTATGCACATCGACCCCGTATTCCACGCTTCCCTCTTCAAGCCATATGTGCAACCCGACAACAAGTTCCCAGGACGTGTGACAACCCCACCAGCCCCAACAATAGTGGATGATCATTTGGAGTACGAAGTGGAAGACATAATGGCTATGAGAAATTTCAAGAGACAGCAGCATTACTTGATCAAGTGAAAAGGATCTCCAGATTCGGAGAATAGTTGGGTGGCGGCGCACTACCTTGACAAAGTTCAGAGAAAGTTGAAGCGCTTCCATGCCGCCAACCCCCATCTTGGACCAGCCCCAAGTCTCTCTACTAGAAGCCCGAAGACTTTAGGGAGGCAGCCTGCCACCATCAAGAAGCAGCAGAAGACCCCTTGGAAGCAGCCTGCAAGAACAAGAAAGAGGAAAAATTGACATTAGACACTATTCTCTTCTCACAGTTTCTGAAAAGAAAACTAAAACTGCTACACGTTATAGGTCTCTGCATAATAAATTCTGAAAATTTACCTTGCTGTAGTCCATAAGTAGTCGGTCATTTAGAGTCCAAGTTTGTTCACTTTGGAGCACTGGTGAGAGAGATATGATGCTCTAAGTAGAAGGGGGTCAAGCTGCTTGCATTGTTAGGGCAGAATATGCCTTCTGACATTGTGCCCTCCCCTGAACTTGGAATGCTCTGAAACTCAAGACTCTGGCAGAACATCTTACACTGCCCAGTTTGAGACTTAGTTTGCAAAATTTGGAGAAGTATAGAAGAACTTATGATTCTCTGAAGTTTCTGCACAGATTTGGAGGAGTGCCTACTCTCTCAGCTCTCAACGACTCTCTAAATATTAGAATGCTCTCAAATTTGACGACCAGGTAAAATTTTCCGACGCGGTCCGTCTGGCATTAGAATGTTTAGATTTGGAGCAGTTCTGTGGACGCTATGAGTTTTTGAATTTGTGGCAGATTCTGGGCCAACTTGTACAATTTTCTTTATCATCAAGGAGTAGGCTAGCCAATAAGGTCACACCACCCACGACCTTGCCTAGTCTACCTTACATGTGTAGCACCTGACTTGGCGCCTTTGACTAGTCCTCTTCACATGTGTGGCATCTGACTTGAAACTGTTGACTAGTTTGCTCCACATGTGTAAGACCTGACTTGACGCGCCGAGACGTCGCTTTTTCTATCGGGGGGGTGATGTAGTGATTTGAGTTATTATATATTAGTTTGCATATATTTTAATGTTTTCAAATATATTTGGAGTAGTATTGTGTGGAGTCAAGTGTGAATAGGTACTCTAGTAACTTGGTTCATGTCCTTTGAACCTTCCAAGGCATTTTCGAAGTTAGAGGAAAGACCTAGAAGAACTCCACGTGGCGAAAGGCAAATGTGCCATTTTTAGGTCAAAAGGACATGTGTACATTATTCTAGAAAGAGGTGGCAAGTTTTGGGATGTGTTGGGTGCCAACACATCAACATACACCTTCCTAGAAATTACTTGTGTAGCAAGTATATAAGCAAGAGCTAGATCATAGAAAGGCATTCTAGAATCACTCTTGTACTTGCCAAATTCCAGAAATATATCAACTTTCAAGAAGCCATCTCTCTTTCAAGAAGCTACCACTTGTGTTCAAAGATCCTTGTCTTGAATAGATAAATTATTATACTTCACTAAGTACTTCATCTATCTGTTTCACTACAACCTGCCATCTGGCCCCCACCCCCAGGCCCATCTTTCTTGCATTCTCACATCGCCACTTGGCCTTTGCCCGCTCCCCCTTAGCCTGCTCCCCTTTACACTCTCGCAGCCCCCCACCCTAAGGCCCCTCTCCCTTACACTCTCTTAGCACCACCTGCCCTCTGGCCCCCCACCAACCCCCTCTCCCTTGCACTCTCACAACACAACCTGCCCTCCAGTGCCCCACTTCACAAACGCGGCCTTTCACGCGTCTCTCTTCGATCATACTCCTTTAAACCAGCAGGCGTACAGTCCCACCCCCACTTATGCCTCTACACCCTCTTCCCTCTTCTCTTATACTCCTTCCCGGCTCACGAACCCACCTGCTCTGCAGCTGCTGCTCCCACCACCGCCTGTCTTTCACTTGCTCCTTCCCCCTCCTCCTCAACCCCCTCTCCCCTCTCACTCACTGTCTCCACGCTCGCCCCCTCGAACCCTGTCTTTTTCTACCTTTCCCATACCTTTTTACCTTTCCGCATGTAGTCCTGCTCTCTCACGCCACAGCCCCACCTAGCCCCGCCCCCAACCACAATGAGAGATAAAATGGGCATACAAGGGCGCCGATTGGCGCAGACAGGGTGCACACAGGTCGCAAACTGGCGAAGTTGGCACCAACTGGACAAGGCATGGACTGGCACAGAGTGGCGCACACAGCGGATACATCCAAACACGCCAGGTTGAGCGGGCAAACTGGTGTTGCTACAGCGGAGGCGGACACACCAGTGCAAATGTAAACAGGTCAAACTTGCACCTGGTGGGATGATGGGGAGGGAGTGGCTCCTTCACCAACATTCTTATCGAGACTCGCGTTGACAGCCTCGCTCCTCTCCACATGCATGTTGTCTTCCGTGTAGATTGGCTACAAGAAGAATAGTACATGCCCTTCCCTCCCAAGTTGCTGTACTAGTACGGGGTGATGTCTGCAACCAGCCAGCCAACCACTTGGGCAAGGCCACGACGTAAATGAATCGCGCAACAGGAAGCAGAGCAAGGACAGAGTCACAGCAGTCTGGCAAAAACTAAATGGTTATTTCATCCACTACAACCCATGTGTTGTATATGTAAGGCAGGTTAATTATATGTCCAATTACACGGATGTGCACACAAAGAGGCCCATGTTATCTAATGATTGGATGAAAAGTCAAACGGAATGAAGCAACTCTGCAAGGTGCCAAGTGTGCAAGCCAAGAGGGGACAGCGAGACGTACATGAAATTGGACAGCAATGGGTGTAGACGAATTTCGAGGGGTAGAAGATCCTACAGCGGCCGGATCCTTTGTTGATGGCACGTCCTGTGGAGTGCCATGACCGAGGCCCATTGCAAATTGCTGTTGTTGGATAGGTGGCCAAACACTACTTTGCATCTCTAGCTGTGAGTTCATGCTGAATTGCACAGGAAAGGTAGGCGTAGTCATGTTGTACACTCCCCTCAAAAGACGGGGGTGAAACTGAGAGTAATTTGAAGAAAAAAATTGATGGCTTAGCTGATGTTGATTAGACGAAAGATATGGAAGAGGAAGAGATGTAGGAGGAGACAAGGGTGCAGAGATGCTCTCTACAGACCTATACGGAGGAGGACTCCTGACCGCGGAAGGAGGCCTGGGATGTGGGGCTGCCATAGTGGAGGGCAAATGGTGGTTCCTGGAAACAGGCTGCACTTGTATGCGACATGGTTGTTGCGTGCTGTAATTAAAGCTAACAAGAACCTAACACTCAAAATGGAAAGGGAGAGGAGAGGACAGGACGGAAATGCAAGCCACCGGCAAAATCAAAAATGACGCCCAACCCAAACTTTTGGGCGTCAAGCAACGACAAGCGAAGGATGCAAAAAAAATGACACAATGGAAGGTGTGAGGAAAAACCGTCGCCACCCCACCAAAAAAACGCGATTCTTGGAGATTTCAAACTGCGGCGCGCACGCGCGATAGATTGCACTGTTCACGAATGTTGCACCCTGTCCGCCAATAAGAAGAAGAAGATTTCGTGTTCGATGTCAGATTTAAGTTTTTACTATGGTCCGTGCCAAGACGCGAGTCTTCCCATCCAGAGTTTGTGGAGAGGATCTATCCGCGAGGAGTCGAGATAATTGTCGGCCCGAACCTATTATAGGCGGCATGCACTGTAGCACAATGAAACTTGTTCTCTGTCGTTTCCAAGATGCGTGTCTTGTTGAGAATTCATGACGCCATCAATTCTCAACATAACGGCTCATGAAAGACGTCGATCCTCTCATCGTTACAAAGAATAGGTTGAAATCTTTGAAATCTTTGAAAAATCTTCTCAATGCAAACATATTGTTATAGTGCATTTGTATTGAGAGCAGCTCAAAGAACTCGATGGTCGAATCTTAAAAATCTTGCGATCGAAATACGCCACTTTTGCGACAACATGTTTTGTCCTACGCAACGACGCGTTTTGTCCTAGAAATCTTCGAGATGTTGAGCGTGTCTCAGCAAAATCGCGCCTAATACAAATGCAAGTTTTGAACTTCTGCTGCGCCATCGTGACCAACTTCCACCGACCTCCTCGGGTAAGAGGAACTATGCAACGAAAGGCATCCAAAAAAATGTTTCCGAGTGAAATTTTGCAATCAGCTAAACGGCAGCTACAACTTACCGGCTAGGTCATGCCTCCTTCCCTCCTCTTTGGACTTCACCTTCGCCCTCTGTCCTCTCTTCACTGCCTTCCAATGGCCGAAGAGCAAGCTGCTTGCCCCCTTCCGCACGACAGCAGCACCAGCTCGTCCGACAGTGATGTTGAGGACCTGGTTGTTGTAGCTTATGCCGCTTGGCAATGCGGAGAAGAGATTTGGGAAAGTGAATCTGATAGCGAAGAAGATGACTTGTTAGGTTTCTCGTCAGTGCTACCGGGTGCAATAGACTCTGATGACGACATGGACGAGACCCTTGACATTCTGGATCTGCACAAGGACACGAGGTCACGCATTAACTTTCCCCCGCTGTACTCGAGAGCCCTTCTATTTCAATTAGCCCTCCTTCAACTTCAGGCTGATCTCGATGAAGCACGCATTCAACGTGTTTTCCTTGAGGTCCAAGGCCCTCTGTGGTATATTAGGCCCCGCACAACTCACTGGAGCCAGACCTTGAAGACGATCGTTGCCTCCATGGACCCTAAACAATGGCGACCTCTTTTTAGGGTAGACATTAGTTTGTGGAAGATCATAGTGCGCCTGGTAGCCCCTTACATTTCTCCTCACCCTCCACCTTGCTATGCTGGCATTTTGAATAGCCTTGATGTGTCCACCATGGTGCTTTGTGCATGCACTAAGTTAGGCACTGGGATGACTTACCTGCAATTGTCTGCACACTTTGGGCTAAGGGTGACAACTTGCTATCAAATAGTGCAGAAATTCTGCAAGGCTGTTGTTATAGAGTTGGGATTCCTTCTACGCGTGCTATTTATAGGGCCTGCCCTGCAAGCAGCCATAAACGGGATGCACCGATTTCAGGGGTTCTCCAATTGTGTAGGTGCTCTAGATGTGAGCCATATACAGTGCCAGAAGCCGCAGAGTGCTGATCCAACTGCGTTTTTGAGATAGGAATTCGAACTACAGTATTTGCTTGCAGGCTGTTGTAGGCCACAACCTGCTTCTTCTCGATGTTTTCATTGGTGCAACTGGATTCATGCACGATGAACGCATTTTGAGAAAATCTTGGCTTAGCGGAACAAACTGGGAAAACCTAAGGTTTTTTAGAGGTCCCTCAGTGGAGGTTGAGGGGCATCTTGTGCCACCTTACATTGTTGCTAATGGTGGTTATAAACCAGATCACTGGCTTCTTGTGCCATTCAAGAGGGAGAATGGTAGACGTCTCAGCGACGAAGAAAAGTTGTTTAACACTTCTCAGTCGTCTACGCGCATGGTAGTAGAGAGGGCTTTTGGTGTCCTCAAAGCTGTTTGGCATATGTTTGGTGGTAGATTTAACCATCCAGTCGTACCTGGGCGTCTTGAAATGCAGCTCAGATGTTGTTGCATCTTGCACAACATGCAGATTCTAGTGAGGAATAATCCAGCCGTTCATCGAGAGTGGCAGAGGCGCATTGACAATCCGCCTGAAGGCTAGGAAAGGCCGGAAGTGGCAAACCATGAAAATGCGGAACGTGGTGGCCGAGACAGGGCTGCGGGCACAGCCTTGAGACAAGCTCTTTTTGTGCATCACATAAATGGTGGCATTAGATAGTTTGCTCTAATACTTCTGGCATTCATCATAGACTTGTAAACACAACATACGATGATACACCGTAAGCACGTGTTACTTTCAATATTTATTTAAGCATGTCACCATGTTCCTCGTGCTCGCCCGTTTTGTAGCAATATAGAGTACTTATTTATTATGATTTCTGTTTGAGCGTCCAACCTTTCATGAAAATAACATAAAAACATGCATAATATTGCTCCATGATGAAAGCACAAGTTTCAATAACTAGTTAACTTTATTGACATAGAAGTTTTAAATGATAACATATTACAACCTGCGCCGTATTATGCATGAAGTATTTGACTGCCGCCTACTATTATGCTTGCCTACATGTTAGGCTGTCATCTTTGCTGTTCCTGCTCTCACTCTTGCTCTTGCTACGGCTCCCTGCAGGTTCATGCTCCAGGCACTCGCGGTGAGCCAGCAGCAGCCGCGGGCTCCTGCTGCCCAGCGTCACGCAGACCTGAAGTGGGGCATGCGCACGCTCCAGCCTACGCTGCACCTGCATATACCACACCCCCAGCCCCACGCACATCGCCACTAATGAGCCCCTCCTTGCATACACAGGAGAGAGTGATGCCCCCTCCCTCCCCCCAAAAGAAAAAGGGGGAAGGAGACCAAACGCATGCATCACCAGCTGCCATATTGACAGCCGAATAGATGTGCACGCACATGCACACCCACACGCATGCACCAGACAGCCCTGAGCCAGACCCCGCCTCACCCACATTGCCCCCACATAGTGAAGCGCATGCACGCACAATTCTTGGCCTTCAGCCTAACGACGTCCACGCTCCAACACGCGCGCATGCGCACGTGCACACAAACACCTACATACATAGACACATACACACGCGCAAGGGCTCGCTCGTGCCCATGCACACGTGCAGTGTGGGCTGCTATAGACTGCCACCCACAGCCCGATGTGCGACGACAGGATGCAGCAAGAAGCAGCACAACGGTAGACGGCAGGTTGCTACCTAGACGAACACGCTCGCTTGCATGCACGCACGCAGCACCACCCCCCTGCCCCCCCCCTCCCCCAATTGCAGCAGAATGGTGCTACTGAACACACGTCACCAGGAAGCCCCCGTGTTCCTCCGACACAAGCACACACGGGGCTGCATGCAGCCAGGGGCAGCCTACCGTAGTCGTCAGGCAGCCTAAGAGTGGTGTGTACTCACTGCAGGTAGTTTTGAACCCTCCATCACCCCCACAGGTGGCAGCAAGCGTGTCCAGGCAACAACTACCTGGCGTCAAACTATTGCCTATCAGCAGGAAGCAGCTTGTTGCAGGCTGTCGACGACCCATGATATGCCCCCCTCCCCCCCTCCCCCCCTCCCTCCCTCTCTCTCTC
>WELA01006783.1:195506-227950 GCA_009602735.1 Mesotaenium endlicherianum
CTCCCTCCCTCTCTCTCTCTCTCTCTCTCTCTCTCTCTCTCTCTCAAAAGCAGGCAAAGGGAGGGAATGGTGAGCAAGTGCAAACGCGCATGCAATCACACACGCACGCCCCCACACGCAGCAGGCGCAGCGGCGTACAGCACAGTAAAATGACACCGGCAAGGAGGAGCCAGCTGCCCGCTATTAGCTTTGCAGAGCAAGCATCTGCAAGCTTCATGCGGAAGAGCGCCCCTTATCCACGAGCATGAGGGGGAAGGAGCTGGCAAGAAAGAGGGAATAAGGGGGGGCGGTGGGGGTGCGCACCATTCGAATCTTGGCGAGTTTCATGCACTTCGTGCCAATGCGCACCGCTCGCAGCCCTCTCTAGTTGCCAACTGTCCCGGGCGCACCCGCCCCTGCTGCCGCCGCTGCTGGCGCTCCTGCCAGCTTTGCACCTGCCTAGACATGCCCCTGGCGGGAGAGGCCCGTGCAAGAGCTGTCAATTCACGGAGCACTTTAGAGTGAACCACAGTAGTGAAGAGACAAGGGAGGCGGAGAACAAAGAGGGGTGGTGTGGGGGGGTGGGAGGTGGGGCGTGGAGAGGGGGTGTAAGGCCTTTCAAGGGGGGCTGGAAAAGGGGAAAAGGAAGGATAGTTGGGAGGCAAGCAGATAGAACAGGTGTGCGGTGACGATTCTGTGCCTGGGACGTGGAACAGAAGCCCATGATCGACAACTGGCGGGGGAGAGCACAGGAGCGAAGGGACCAATACAGAGCAAAGTTCACAATCGCGCTGAGCTGGCCCGGAGATGCAAGGTTTGCATGAGGTTGTTGACGGGTGGACAACAAACGTCGGCGTGCGGCCAGAGCAACGAGAGACGGGGCCGTGCACTCAGCTCGGCGGGGGGGGTGGGGTGAGGGAGCATCAACCAGAGCACACTTGTTGCGCTGACCTGCCAATTGCTGGCAGCCAAGAATGCACACTGAGCATTTTCCCATCCCCCCTCCTACTGCGGTTGCGTCAGCAGGCACAAGGGCGTGCAACCAACGCTGGCTCCTAGATCCCTATGAGAAAACCCGCCACTGTCGGCCTACCCATCCATCTCTCTAATACGTCATGTGAGCGGAAGCACCCGATTGGCATTGCGGATGAGCACTTAAAGCTCTCACGTGAAGCTGCAAAGTGAGATGGAGAGAAGAGGGGGAAGAGAGGTTGAGGAGGGCGAGGGTGAGCAAGAGGGAGAGGGAGAGCGAGATAGAGAGGGAGAGAGAGCAGCAGAGGGGGGGGCAAGAGGAGGAGGAGAGGCTCACAGGTGGCTGGTGTGCATCGTAGGGTCCTCAAAGTTGCGGATGTGCCATCGGGGCGAGATCAGCTGCCAGCGAGCACGACAAGCAAGACGTCGGTGTCAGCGGTGACAACACAGGCACATGGGGTCATTGCCAGCTGTCATACATGGTCAGAGGGCAAGAGGAGGAGCAAAGATGCAGGGCCAGAAACGCTCTGGACCTTCCTTCAATTTCCGCGGGATGTAGGAGATGCCACAACTGGCAACAGCAAGAGTGACGCTAGCAGCTGCATGAGTGGAGCTAACAGCCGCTACAATTGGAGCAAGCGACGGCTTAAGGGGAGCAAGGGATGGCACAGTTGACACTCGCAAGCAAATATGTGGCAGCTCCTTGCAACAGAAGACAAGGCGGTTGTCACGCGTGAGAACAGGAGCTTGGGGCATGTAATACTGCCAAAGCATATTAGGAGCTCCAAGCGGCGCACAAGCACACACAGCGAGCGCACGCACATGAGCTCGCGCAACAGGTGTCCCACGGAGCCACGCCTGCCGCTCACCAAGTCCTAGCACCGCGCATGGAGGGAACGCGTCTACACATGCACATCCAGGCGGAGGAGTTGGGGCTGCCCTCACACAGGGGCTCCGAGGTGTGGGGGAATATGTGCGGGGAAGCGAGGGGGGGTGAGGTGGGGAGGAGGGGAGGAGAAAGTGATGCAGCTGCAAATTTCTACAAGCACGGGTGCAAATGTGCAGGGGGGGCTAGAGAGGGAGAGCAGGCGGCGGACCTGTGACATGGCGGCAATCGATTGGAGCTCCTGTAGGGCGGCGGGCACGGTCATCTTGAGCGTGTTGACACGTGCGTACCTCGGCACTGCGAACTCTTCTGCACTCCCCCCCTCCCTAGCCCCTCCCCTCCCTGATCTCAGTACCAGTGACATGGCCGCAGCGCTCGCAGCGTACATCGTGTGCATGCGCAGACGTGTGCATGCGCCCACCTCGCAAGCAGAGGCCCTTGCCGCCCGTGCAGCCAAATCAGCAGTCCCCCTCAGCGAGCAATCCCCGCAGTACCTACGCTTCTACCTGGAAAACCAACAGCAGGTGGCCCTTGTAGAAGGTACAGAGCTTCAACACCCCCTCCCCACTTACCCGCAGCCAGCAAACCACACAGCCACCCCCCTCCTTCGCTCAACCTTCCACCCCCCCACGCACGCACCCCGCACCCACGCACCTTCGCGCTCGCCCAAAAGACATCCACGCCCACTTGGCAGAGCGGCAGCAAGAGGCCCTTGTAGAAGGCGGAGGGCTTGTACACGGCCTGCTTCAGCGACTGGTACAACGCAAAGCGTAGGCGCTTGTTGCCCGTGAAGTTGGGGCGCGCGCGGCAGTAGCAGCAGGCTGTAGAAGCGGTGCGCCATGCGGGCGTTGAGGTTGGACGCAAACATTTTGGTGGGCGCGTACATACCGTTGGACGACCACCCCTCGGGCTCCTTGAGGTAGAGCACCTCCTCCCACTGCGCAAGAGACGGGATGACCTTCAACGCCTAGGGCACCTTGCCCGCCTTGTACCGCCACTGCAGCTTGCCCACCTTGCCAGCAGCCGGACAGGACGGCAGGACGGCAGGCAGGCAGGCAGGCACAAGCTCACGGACAAGGACAAGGACAAGGCAGGGGTGCGTAAATGGGGGGGTTGGTGAGCACGTATGTTGCACGTCGTTAGCTCGCCCACCCTGCTAGGCAGCTAGGCAGGCAGGCATACATGCACGTGCACGCACACGCGCACACACGCCCTGCAACGAGAGCCTGCCTGCGCTATCGGGTAGGCGGGCACGAAGGCACGCGTGCGTGTGCGTGCCTTGCTCCTCTGCTAGCTCTCTAGGAACTCTCCCAAACCCAGTCCCAGAGAAAGCGCAAGCCAGCAACCACCCTCTCATGTGCCCCTATAAAACAAGGGCACACGGCCATGTCAGGATAGACAGGGGCACGGAGAAGAGACAGCAGCAATTGGAGCAGCTGTTGTTCTCCGCACCCAGTCCAAGTGGGCTTCTAAGCTCACGGTGCAGTGCGCCAATAATAACAATCCCCCCTCTCCCCTTCACCCCTCCCCTCCCCCTAGACCCCGTGCCCTATCTGCCCTCCCTCCCTCCCTCCCTCCAGAAGGGACAAGCGAGAGCCCACAACACGCCACTCGACTCTCGACAGAGCCGCCGGAAGAGATCATGCGAGACAGGCTGAAGGCCCCTAGCGAGCTGGCGAAGGAATAAGTATCAAGCCACGGCAAGCTTGTGTGTGTGCGTGTGTTTTTTTGTGTGTGTATGTGTGTGTGTATTCTTTTTGTGTGGATGTGTGTGTGTGCGTGTGTGTGTGAATTTGTGTGTGTACGTTGGCACGTATGGTTTTTGGTGCGTTGGTGTGTGCGGGAGGGGAGCGTGTTCAAGTGCGCCAGCGTGCAAGCGTAGCATGGGCTTGCTTCCCCCTTCCGGGAGCATTGATGGAGCAACCAGCTGGTAGGGGCCAGTGGCGGCGACAGGTGCCGCAAACAGCCCAGCAGAAGGGAAATGGAAGCCCGCGAAGGCGTCCATGATGCCGCATTCCTTGGAAAAGGGGAAAGGGGGGAAGGGGGGGGGGAAAGAAGGAGTGAAAGAGGAGCCATCAGCAGCCATCGCTTGCCTGTTTGAGAGCACTGCGAGCGGCCGGCACAGCCAGAGGCCAATTAGCAACTTGACTCCAAGTTAGGACCCTATCCCCCCCCCCATAACCCCCCCCCCTCATCCCCTCTCCAGCCGCCTTCCTGCTACGAATTGGTCAATGGGATGAGGAAGGGCGGGACCACGCAAGTACAGGTGCAAGCGTGCCCACACGTGCGTGCGTGTGTGTGAATGCAAGTGCGCATGCGTGTGCTTGTGCGGGCCAGAGCTGTGAGTGAGGCACAGGAGCAGAGATGCCGCACGACTCACGGGGGACAAGCAGGCAAAGTTGACGACCCAGGGGTGCTCCAGTAGGGCCTACACGTTGTCCTTGGCAAGGTGACGCACGTCCCATATCTTCGCCTGCACCACTGTCAAATCGGCCCCCGTACAAGCCTCGCGAGCCCTCCCCTGCACAAGGCCAAGGGCAGACACCCGTGCAACAGCAGCTCCCACCCCACCCAAAGCCCTTCTGCCTCCGTACAAGCACATGAACGCACATGTTTAGCCATGCACGTACACTCGCATACGTACACACAACTACACACACACGCACAAGCATACACACGCACATGCACACACATGCAAACGCACGCAAACCTACACATGCAAACGTCACAAGGACACAATAATGATACAATTGGTCATGAAGAAGAAAACAGAATGCACTTGGAAACAAATTTCAATAAATATTGTTAAATAATCAATAAAGTAAATCTCAGCAGCAAACACTGACAGCACGAGGCTCAAAATTCAGCTCAAAACTAGGAGAAGCTATCTGTAGGGGGCTCTTCCATGTCCTCAGTAACGTGAGGGGTCAAGGAAGAACCCCTTTTGGCCCGCATACTGTCACCTATCTTATTCATTGCAGCTACCATGCCCTCCTGTCCGTCGTCATACGACAATACCCTCTGATTGAACATCTTATACTGAAGGTCTATCTTAGCAATTAGCTGTTTCATTTGCATTTCCATGTAATGATTCTGTTGAGCCATCTGCATTTCCATGTGCTTTTTCTGCTGGGCTAGTTTAGCATCTGATATCTGCTGCGCAAGTGTGAACTTAGCAAGGTCTGCAGCCCTCTGATCTGCAACGACCTGTCTCTGTATTTCCATTTGTTCTCTCTGCGCACTAACCTGATCCGCTGCTGCTTTTTGCATGTCTTCCATATAAAAACAGCATTTCTATCAGATGCAGTGGCCATGTCAGAAGCTGCTCTTTTGAGTGCACTCTTCTTTGAGATCTTACCAGTGGGCGGTTGAGGAGCATCCTTCCACTTGGAGGCTGGCGTGTCTGGTCCTGCAGCAGATGTAGTTGGCGATGAGCGAGCCGTAGGAGGTGGACGCCGATGCCTTGCAGGTGGAGGCGAGTTGAATGCAGACCCACCTCTTGAGCCCCCCCCCAATGATGGACGGACTAGGGTGTCCTCATCAAGCTCAAAGGGGTCTTCCCCACTATCTTCCAACTCGAGCAAGTCGTATTGGCCAACATCTTCAGGGTCAAGATCCGGTAGAAGGTCAGCATCTCTTTGCCCATCATCATATGGAGTCACTCGTGGCAACGACCTAGGGGCAGGGACAGTAGGTGCAGGAGCCTTGCCACCTGCAGCCTCATTTCTGGCTCTTGCAGCCTCCTTCCTGGCAGGGCCACCTGCAGCCTCCTTTCTAGCTCTTGCAGCCTCCTTTCTGGCTCTAGCGCGCTCTGCAGCCATAGCCTCATCCTGCTGGTTCATTAAGTCATTGTGATCTTGCTCCCCTGGGTTAGTGTACTCAGGGCTCTCTAGTGCATAAGGGTACCAAAACTCGTACAGTTTGTCGCATGGCCAATTACAATCTATATCCCACCTTGCCTTTCAATCCTCATTGGTTAGGTTCCAATACGAAGAATGACCACTGGGAATATGCTGTTCATATTCCCAGATAGTTTTCAGTCCACCGTGGACTTTCTGGAACTTACGTTTAACAGCATCTCTGCTTCTAAAGGTACCCGTGGCTTGCCCGTGGCGCTTACAAATCGTGGTTCTCTTTGCCTTACCAGTAACACACTTGAGGTGCGGACTCCCTTCCTTCTTCTGTTGCTTTTTGTATTCGTAGAATATCCTGATAAGTTGCTCCTTGTCGTTGTAAGTCCAAAAAGCTTTTCGATTGGTTGCCTCAGGTGGAGAGGAAGGGGAGCCTCTTGATGGAATTCGTTGCCTCTGGGTGTGCTTTGGCAGCTGCTGGCTCAGAGGTAGATTCATTTCTTGTACCTGCATGAGCACATCAAGAAACAAAAGAGCAAATCAATTCACAAATAAGCCTGCTAACCGAGTCAAAATCGACAAACAAGGTGCAGACTGACGCATAGAGACAGACAGGGCGCAGACAGGTGCAGTGCAGCAGGGTGCACTCAGGTCGCGAATTGGTAGACAGGGCACACACAACGCGGACTGGCACAGAGTCCCTCCCCCATGCACTCTATCAACAGCCCCCCACCCCCAGCTCCCTCCCCCTTGCACTCTCACATCTCTACCAGGCCTCCACTTGCCCCATTGGCGCGAGCGTGCGCAACGCAGCCTTGGTGCTGGCAACAACACAGCCTGCGTCATTGTTTGCATTGGCACATGCAGCGCTGGCGCGCGCGTGTACCGCGCTGGTAGCTGACGCAGGCACAAACATGTTGGCGCACCAAGCGCGTGCGCTGGCACAGGCGCTGCCTGCGCCAGCTGCTGCCCCGCATGCGGGCGCAGCTGAGCAGGCCAGCAGCTCAAGACAGCGGGCTGACGGCTGCATGACGCCCGCCGCACGCGCAAATAAGGCACAGACTGGTGCAGACAGGCAGGCTTGGACCGACAGAGACAAGACAGGGCGCAGTCAGGACGCGGACTGGGACAAAGTGGCGCACACTGGCTGAGATATTCGGACACGCCAGATTGTGCATGCAAACTGCTGCTACAGCAGAGGCTAACACAATAGGGTAAAAGTACTAAGGCAAAACTTGCACCTGGTGGTGTGATGGGGAGGGAGTGGCTCCACCACCAACGCTCTTGTCGCAACTCGCATTCATACGCGGGCTCCCCTCCACTCGCGTACTGCCTTCCGTGGGGTAAAGTACCTGCAAGAAGCATGGTGCATCCCCTCCCCTCCCACAAGTCGCTTTACGATCTGCAATAGCCAGCCCCTCTGGCTCAAAGCCCAACTCTGCCCCCCCCCGCCCCTCTTCCTTGCACTCTCTTAGCGCCACTTGCCCTCTGCCCCCTCCCCAGCCCCCCCTAACTTCCACTCTCAAAATGCCACCTCCCCTTTGCGCCCCCNCTCTCTTAGCACCACCTGCCCTCTGGCCCTCCCCCACCCCCCTCTCCCTTGCACTCTCACAGCACTACCTGCCCTGCCCTCCAGTGCCCCACTTCAAAAACGCAACCTTCCACGTGTCTCTCTCCTCGATCTTGCTTTTTTAAACCAGCAGGCATACAGCCCCACCCCCACTTCTGCCTCTACACCCTCTTCCCTCTCCTCTTCTACTCCTTCCCGGCTCACCAACCCCTATGCCCTTGCCCCTGCTGCTCCCACCACCACCTTGTCTTTTGCTTGCTCCTTCTTTCTCCTCCTCAACCCCCTCCCCCCTCCCACTCACTCACTGTCTTCACGCTTGCCCCCTCAGACCCTGTCTTTTTCTACCTTTCCCATAATTTTTTACCTTTACGCATGTAGTCCTGCTCTCTCCCGCTCGAGCCCCACCCATCCCCGCCCCCAACCACAAAGAGAGATCAAATGGGCAAGCAAAGGCACCGATTGGCGCAGACAGGGTGCACACAGGTCACGAACTGGCAAAACTGGCACCTACTGGACAAGGCATGGACTGGCACAGACTGGCACAGAGTGGCGCACACTGGCAAAGACATCCAAACACGCCAGGTTGTGCGGGAAAACTGCTGCTTCTGCTACTGCAGCGGAGGCAAACACACCAGTCCAAATGTAGACAGGTCAAATCTTCACCTGGTGGGATGATGGGGAAGGAGTGGCTCCTCCACCAACGCTATTGTCGCGAGTTGCGTTCAAGGCCTCAATCCCCTCCACATGCGTGTTGTCTTCCGTGTAAAGTGCCTGCAAGAAGAATAGTACAAACTCTTCCCTCCCAAGTTGCTGTACCACTACGGGGTGATGTCTGCAGCCAGCCAGCCACACGGGCAAGGCCACGACAGATAAATAATAGCGTGACAGGAAGCAGAGCAAGGACAGAGACACAGCAGTCTGGCAAATACCAAATGGTCACTTCAACGCCCACAACCTATATATAGTAACTAAGGCATGTTAATTATATGTCCAATTACATTGTGCACACAAAGAGGCCCATGTTATCTAATAATTGGTTGAAAAGTCGAACGGAGTGAAGCAACCCTGCAAGGTGCCAAGTGTGCAAGCCAAGAGGGGGCAGCGAGACGTACATGAAATCGGATAGCAGGGGGTGTAAACGGATTTCGAGGTGTTGAAGATCCTACCGCGACCGGTTCCATTGATGATGACACGTCCTGTGGAGTGCCATGACCGAGGCCCATTGCAAATTGCTGCTGTTGGATAGGTGGCCAAACACTACTTTGCATCTCTAGCTGTGAGTTCATGCTGAATTGCACAGGAAAGGTAGGTGTTGTCATGTTGAACACTCCTCTCGAAAGGCGGGGGTGAAGTTGAGAGAAATTCGGAGAAAAAAACTGATGGTGTAGCTGATGTTGATTACGCGCAAGGATTGGGTGAGGAAGAGATGTACGAGAGGACAAGGGGGCAGGAATACCTTCTACAGACCTATAAGGAGGAGGACTCCTGACCTCAGAAGGAGGCCTGGGATGTGGGGCTGCCATAGTGGAGGGCAAATGGTGATTCTTGGGAACAGGCTGCAGTTATAAGCGACATGGCTGCTGCGTGCTGAAATCAAAATTAATAACAAGAATCTAACATTTGAATAGAGAAGGGAGAGAAGAGGACAGGACGGAAATGCTAGCCACCGGCTAAATCAAAATTGACGCCCAACCCAAACTTTTGGGCGTCAAGCAACGACAGGCGCAAGATGCAAAAAAATGAGACAGTGGAAGGCGTGTAAGGAAAAACCATTGCTACCCACCGAAACAAGGCGATTCTTTGAGATTTCAAACTCGGCGCGCACGAGCGATAGATTGCTTGTTCACGCATGTCGCGCCCTCTCCGCCAATGAGAAGCAAATGTTTTTGTAGAGTCGTTGTGCTTGATGTCAGATATAATTTTTTACGGTGGTCCGTCCCAAGACCCGAGTCTTCTCGTCCAGAGTTCGTGGAGAGAATCTATGCGCGAGGTGTCGAGGAAATTGTCGGCCCGAAGCTGGCCTGACCCTACCGTAGGCGGCACACACTGTAGCACTATGGAACTCGTTCTCTATCATTTCCAAGATGCGAGTCTTCACGAGAATTCATGACGCCATCGATTTTCCATAAAACGGCTCATGAGAGACGTCGATCCTCTCATCGGAGCAAAAACTTGACTGAATCTTAGAAATCTTACAAATTCTACAAATTTGCTCTCAATTTGCACTGTAAGTAGGTATAAGGTCCAAATAGCAATTATGCTGCGTCAGAGCTTGGTGGCAAAACAAATTTGAAATAAGATTTAGGCCGTAATAGGACCGTGAAGGATGTTCAGTGACGAATGCAGACGGGTGCCATGTCAAATGGACTTGCATGATACTGCCGACAATTTCAGTGAATAAAACAAACAAATCAGAAAAACTGACAGTAAAATGTCAGACTCAGTCACGTGCCTGACAATCGGAAAACAAAGGTTGTACTTGTAAACAAGCATTAACCAATGAGCAAGCCGAAAAGTTTTTAGATTTCAAGAATGGCGCGGCCTCAACAATGCCACAACATGTCATCGAGGAAAGTCCTTAATGTGTGACCCATAGCCTATCGTGTGGCCATTTTCTGGTTTAAGGACTTCGACCGGTTTCTCCCTCAAACTGCTTTTAACAACCCGGCACAACGACGTGCATATACCGTAAGAGGCAATTAAAGGCCACCATGACTTTGCCACATCTTCTGAAAGGACGGCATAGAACTCGCTGAATGTGTACGAACATATCACCATGGAAAAATAAGATGCCGCTGACAGCCAGTGCAGCGCGGGAAAGGTTCCGTGATGAATTAGGGAACGTTATACTCCACCGAGACGCTCTAATGGGACTGCACCCTTACATCAAACACGAAAACTCTATGGAACTTCTTCTCCTCATTAGCGGACAGGCGCGTCATGCGTGAACACAAATCTATCGCACGTGCGCGCCAAAGTTTGGAAATCTCACAGTGCATTTGCATTAAGAGCAAACTTCAAAGATTTCAAAGATTTCTAAGATTTCAGTCCATTTTTTGCTCCGATGAGAGGATCGACGTCTCTCATGAGCCGTTTTATTGAGAATGGATGGCGTCATGAATTCTCGTGAAGATTCGCATCTTGGAAACAACAGTGAACAAGTCCATAGTGCTACAGGGCGTGCCGCCTACAATAGGGTCGGGAAAGCATTCGGGCCGACAATTTCCTCGACACCTTGAGCATAGATTCTTTCTACGAACTTTGGACGAGAAGACTCGGGTCTTCGGACGAACCACCGTAAAAACTTCAATTTTACATCAAAGATGACGACTCTACAAAAACTTCTTCTTCTCATCGGCGGACAGGGCGTGACATGTGTGAACAGTGCAATCTATCGCTCGTGCGCGCCGGAGTTTGAAATCTCGAAGAATCGCCTTGTTTCGGTAAGTGGCGATGGTTCTTTCTTACACGCCTTCCATTGTCTCATTTTTTGCATCTTGCGCCTGTCGTTGCTTGACGCCAAAAAATTTGAGTTGGGCGTCAATTTTGATTTTGCTCTTTGGCCATTGGAAGGCAGTGAAGAGAGAGGATCGACAGAGGGCGATGGTGAAATGTAGATTTAATTTTCAATTAAATCTAAATTTGACAAGCTCGAAATTGAATTAATGAAAAAAAGGCGGTGTTATACAAGACCGTCTTATCACCGAGCTTGCACATTTGCAAGCTCTTCTCATAATGCACAAGCTGTCGCTGTGCAAATTTCTATCTAAAAATAACTATTTCCAGACTTCTCTTAGCATGCATGTGCTAAGCAAAGTCAAGAATGCTAACATAACCCACCCAACCCACCCAGAAACTATAATCACACAACTAGAAGTAGAACTAACAAAACCACACCGGTAGAGATATACACACACACAACAAACAGATTATAGACTATTTAGAAAATAGTCATGAGTTCTCCACAATAAACACCCAACGCAGTAAGTCTTTGAATGAGTTCTTTAACACACAGATTAGACACAATTAGATAATCCCTAGACACATATGAATACATGAACAAAGATAGAATGTGATTTACTAAACAGCATAGAATACAACAGTCCTAAGATGTCCATAAGTCTGAATAAAGAACAGAATAAAAGGAAGAAGAATGATGACACTTAGAGAAATCATGCAGAGACCCTAGCAGATTCACACACCATTCTGTAAGTGGGGGGGGCTGAAAAAGAGAAAAAAGGGGCCCAGCCCCTCCCTTTTCTACTAATCTAATGTGAAGTTAAGTGATATTCAGGTACAACTGATTGAGCCCACAGGGAGGGAAGAACTGCAGATAACCAGCAGGGAGAAGTCATTCTCAGACAAAGTGTGCTGATAAGTGCAAAAGTATGAAGCTCCAAAGATGAAGAATATTAGCAGAAGTTAAGAATTTTTAGCTGCCCAGTATGAGCGGCACTAATTAGTGTAGTTGATCATTTTTCTTCTCATAGCAGCTTGTGCAGTAGAGCGAGAAATGCAGAGATTGTGACAACATGAGAAGAATTTGTGAAAGAGCGGTTAGACAACAGCAGGGTAGTAGAGATGACACTTTCATGCATAGTAGCATTAGCAAAAGTAAGAAGTAAGAAGTAGCAAGCAGAGAGAGAGGAGAGGAGGCAAAAAACCTTCCTCTTTCGACCCACTGTAGCATTCTCCAGCTTCCTTCATCTCTATCTTTTTCCTAATAAAGCCTACTCTTCTATTTTTATACTATATATTCTATATATAATATATATATATGTATATCTCTTATAACATAAGAATTTAATTCTAAGATAATTTCATTAAGAAAAAGGAGAGCTTGTCAAAATCTAAATTAACAGGAGGGAAGGAGGCACGACCTAACCCGGTAAGTTGTAGCTGCCGTTTAGCTGATTGAAGTATTTCGCCCCCGGAGACATTTTTTTTGGATGCCTTTTGTTGCATACACCCTGAGAACCGTCAAGCGGCACTTGGCGATTATTCCAGCCTTCAAGCGGATGGCGCACGATGGCCCGGGCCAATCGAGCAACTGCCCGGCGACAGAACGGTGGCCTACCCACAAATAGGCAGAAAGCATCTTCTCCAGTTTCCAAACGAGTGGAAATGCTATTTGCAGTACCATCCACCACGAAAGGAGTTAAGTCCCTTTTGTCATCATTTAGAACCTACTCGGACACTCCGCCTACCGACTTTAAGTCACAAGGACGAGAGCGACATTCCAGCGAGCAACACTTGGAGTACATGAGTGTAGGTCCCAGGATATGCATCACACCCTAGATTGAACAAGCCCATTCATTGTCAGAGATCCGTCCTCCCTCGCTCCGCAAGCCACCTCTATACTTCTTCATCAAGACAGTTTCATGTTCTTTAAATTCTGGACAACTTTGACCACCTCTCTAGTCTTCCACCGCCTTCAATCCAACAGATTTTGGCCCTCTTCTCTACGTTCATCACGATGCCTTCCGACAGATTTCCTTGCGAAGTGTGCAGTAAACTTTATATTCGTAGGAGTTTGTACAGGCATAAATGTCGTCCATCCTTCCTCCCCACTTCGAGAAGCCCGGATAATACGCATGCTCCTAAAGCCATGAGCCTTCTCCCCAAATCCAGCACGAACCATACTCACCACCTCAACCTCACGCACCATTAGCCTCAGTGGGGCTACAAGCCAAAAATAGCACTCAACTGCCCCAAGTTCCCTATCCTATTGTCGATGTGGTCAGTCTTACTATAAATGCTACCACACCTATGGATCTTGACATAAGCCCGCCAGACGCTACTTCTCCTGTCGCTGAGGTCAATGAAGTACACCCACCAGTTCTTGCTTCGATATTGAACGGTCATAGAGTAGAGGACAGTGGGGTTGAGGTGGTCTGTGAGCCTAATGGAATGGTGTGGACCGTTGAGGACATCAGAAACTACCTCACTAATGCCCTCCCTAGTGCTTTTGTTGTGTTTGGTAACCTTACAACGTTGGTGGCTTACGCCATAGACCAGTTGCATGATAATAGGACGGATAGATCTTAGAAAATCAGGTTTAATTCGGAGTTCAGGATTGGCCTTATGAGTCATGCGGATGCTTCAAAATGCACCCCAAAGCTTCTTAAGAAGAAGCAGGCCATTGTAGAAGAGATCGCTGTGCAAGAAGCACATCTCCCGCAAAGCAAGCTGAAACTCTTCCTTACGAGTATCACTAAAAGCATCAAGGGAGATCTAGAGGATGAGTCGTTCTGTAGAGACTTGCACTGGAATTCTGAGGTGACCGTCGATGGTAAAATAACCGGTATCTACAATTCCCCTTTCATGACCGAGCAACCGTTCTTCAAGGACTACAGCATTAGCTTACACATTGGAAGGACATATATATGAGCTCAAGTTGGGGAACTACCTTGCGGTCCAGGGTAAGTATTCATGGTAACCATGAAGAACCTCTTACTATTACCCCCCTCAACCGCTTGGCTTCCCTCCTCTGCAGACTGCCACATCCTTATTTTTAATTATTCTTCATTCTTACTTCCCCTCTTTTTGACTTCCATTTATAACTGTACAACTACGCTTCATATGTAGTCCCCGAGTGCAATACTCACTTATCTATTTTATCGTCCATCCTTTCCTTCCTCTCATACATTATGCATTGCACCAATGGTGTCAGTCCTTAATCCTTTATTCAATACTACTCTTTTCCCATTTTTGTGGTTCTGCCCTTCTTGCTTCTCTGATGCCTCACCCTTGTACTCTCTCTGCTACCTGAATTTAGTCATCCTTGTATTCACTTGCAGCTTGGTTATTTCTTCCATCCCTCCCTTACGCTCCTCTCCCTCTTCATCTCCCTCCCGCTTCGTATCTCTGTGTTATTGCGTTTTATTGCGTGTGAGCAGGGTTGGAATGTGAAGAAGTGGTCATCTTGCGGGGCATCTTGTGCTCTGACAGCAGGGTCAAAAACCCAACACCATTCATGAACGTGCAGTATCTTGATGCTGCACAAGATGCCTGTGGTCTATTAAGGCCGGGTGAACTCATTCTATCATACAAGTTTTCCAGTTTGGGCACTGATGCAGTTATTGGCCGACGCAATGAAGTACAGTGCCCCATCGTAGGTGTAACATGTGGGGACAGGGGTTACGATGTGGGTGGGGTTTTAACTTTTTGGTGTAATAAGCAGCGAGAAACGGGTTCTTCCTCACCACGTCCTTTGACACCTGGTGCCTTAGATGCCCGGCCCAACACTATCTTAGAAAAGACAACCCCAGAAACCTGCCAGTAGTTAATTTGGCTATTAGCATATTTGCTGATAACTTTGGAGTATACAAAAGAAAAAATAAATCAGTAGCAGGGTATTACTTTCGTACATAAAACCTTGACAGTCACGTCATTCCCGACACAAAAAACATTCGTGTGATTTGCTTTGCAGAGGATAAGGCTGTCCCCAATAAAGTTATGGAAGAACTAGTGAAGCGAGACCTATTGCTATTGGAGTCGGGGGTTAGCATGTTCTTTGCTCCCATGCAACAAGAGTGTCTAGTGAGGGTAAAACCGCAGTTTTGTCCAGATACACCACAAAGGATGAAAAGCATGCACCTGTTGGGAACGAGTAGTAATTATCCCTGCCCCTGCTATGACATCACAAAGGACGATCTAGACTTCTCGCAGGTCCCTAGGCTAGGAGACTTGCGTTCTGCAGAGGTGGCTAGACAAGAAGCATTCATGAGTACTGGCAAGGGGTACACTGGTGTACCAAGTTTGCTAGAAGCCCTACGTCACTTTAATAGGTTTGTACAGATGGGCCTGATGTGTTCCACCTCATGTGCTTGGGCTTAATCAAGGCGTTGTGCACGTACACTTTTGACAAGTGTAGTTGGAATCCGCACGAGATAGAAGCATTTCAATTTAGTGCAGAGAAACTAAATGTGCCTACAGGTCGAGACAAGCTCAATGACCCCATGAAGCACTTCAATACGTATATCGACATGATGTTCTTGAGCCTCTTATCTGTCATGCCAACGCTCTTACGGCCTTGGTGCCATCCTTCTGTGAGAATAGGTCATCAGAGGCTCAATTTTAATTTTGATACAAAGATGTTTACAAAAAGGGTACAAGTTTTGCAGTTATGGACTTTGCTTCATAAAATAGTCAGTTTAGTATTGGCATCTGAGACTAGCATGGGGGAGATTGATGAGTTAGAACGTTTGGTAGTTGACTTCCATGGTCGTTCTGTGGACTGCTGGCCACCGGAGGAGAGGAAGTTGAATGCCGCGAGTCACAACATGCATTCCTTAATGCATGTCCCTTCATTCATGAGAATATTTGGACCTTTGAAGCACTTGTGGGCCCAGGAATTTGAGGGAAGACACAAGTATGTGAAGAACGACATCTCGTCGTCGAATAACAAGAACTGTAAGCCTGTGACTCTTTGGCTTCTTAGGAGGTCGTTGGGTAGGGCTATTTTGCTTTCAATACTGGCTGGCACAGGCCATGCTTCAGACCGTCTAGAGATGGATGCAGAAATTGTGGACGTGTTGAGGAAGAGTGAGGACATCAAGAAACTAGGTGCAGTGGAAGGAGTGACGATGGAGTCTGCTGTGCGTGTGGTGAAAAATGACAATGAGGGAGAAAAGATGGAGCTCTACACGTGCACCTCAACTAAGATGAAGCAACAATGCTATGGAGCCATCCCCAGGAGGTATGTGCACCACACAATGCTTTTTCAACACCCACCTGCTTTCACTAAGGCAGATTATGCCCTCGTCGCCCGCAAGCATGCATCCAGGTGTCATACCTGTAAGTCCCCACGTATACATACTTAGTAATGAAGGCAGTCATCGTCTTCACTGCTTGTTGTGGGCAGGTTATGAGGTGGTTAGAAGGCTCTTAGCACAAGGACGTTGGTTGATTTGGGCACCTCTGGTCCTCTCCTGCTGTTGGAGTATGAGAGAATATTCAATGCTGCGAAGCGTTGGCAGCGTTTAGACATTAAGAAGGTTACTTCATGGGCATACGAGTGTGAGCAAGCTAAGAAAGGAGCTGACAGCTGCAGTTTCAACGTAGGTGACTACGTCTCTGTTGCATGTAAGATAGATAGTATAAAAGAGGCCCGTTTGGGTGGTCCAGTATGGATTGGAAAAATCACTGGTATATTTGCCCACAACCTACAAGGCTCAGATGCTGTTATGTGGGCAAAAGTAAGGGTGTACAGGAGAGTAATGAGTGTTGACCTCATCCCAAAGTTTGACAAGTATACTCTACACCCGGTTGTTAGTCCACTCCAACAAGAGGTTGTCACACCCATGTGTGTAGTCATATCCCAAGTCCAGTTAATCCACTATTGCTGGCGTAATACAAGGGTTCCCGCCTACGTAGTTAAGGGGAGGGTAGGGAAAGGAGAAGCCTCGCTGATGAAGTGATCAACGCCCGTACATCTTGTGGGGTGTATAGAATGTGTGCCCACAAGGAGCGAGTAGACAACATGAACTGTCAGGAGGCCAGTTGCAAACAGCCTCAAAGAGTTGCAAGAAGTTCATTATGTGGGTGTCAATGACCACTACCTGTTGAACCACTATCAGCCAGGTGCACCTGAAGTCAACTCCGTAATTGACTTTGCACAACTTCTGTCCTAGTACTTCTTAATGCACCCTCGTGCATGTTGAAATTTAAGGGCTTTCATCATAGTACAGGTCAGTTTCTTTGCCTCCATTTATGCTCATATTTTTTAATGGCATTGCTGCTGATCTCCACTCTCATACCTTGGGTTTATTCACGCTATATATAGTCCCGCACCGTAGCCTTTTTGTGTTGTGGGTGAGAGTGTCCGTCATAGTTATGCTACAACATTTGTCCACGTAGCCTGCATTGCTCTCTAAGCCACATGCCGTGGCCGTTTTGGTGTGTATATTCCAACGCTCTTCCTGCTACATTCCAACCCCCTACGCTGATCAAACTTGCATGAACGGGGTAGACCCAAGGCCCCCCCCTAATTCCTTCTTCCTTGTCCTCTCCATAACACATAAGGCGTCTCGTTTATGTCGGTTCATAGGTGGCTGCGCCTGGTCTCTGACATGTGTTGCCTGAAGGTATTGTATGACCTCAATTCATGTGTGACCATGCTTGTTATGGCTGCCAGTCGTCTGCGTTTCTGCCTGCCTGCCTACATACCCGCTAGCCAGCCCTCCCGCCGGCCAGCCCGAGCTTGTGCTGCCTCTCAAAGTACTCTTCTCTGTTGGGCGTGCGTGTGTGCGGGCATGTGGGCGGGGGCGTGAGGCGGGGGGGGGGCAGGGGCGCGCACAACTGTTGATCCTGCCCATCTCCATCCACCGTGTGGGCCACCTCATTCTGCGTGCCGTGCGGTCGATGAGTAAAGCATGCCCCACAAACCCTTCTCCATTGCACCCTGTCCCACGCCACTCCTAATAATATCTGCGTAATGCCTCTATGCCGTGCCTGGGGATTTATTTATGCCGCCATTTTTGCTGGCTTGTGGCCACTGCTACAAGCTTCTGGTGGTCAGGATTTGGCCTCAGGGTATGGTGTCGGGACTCTACCTTGGGGCCCTTTGGCTGCTGCCTTTGTAGAAAGCGAGGCAGAATGTGTGCATGGCAGATGAATTGCACGCTGGCGCTCTCACGTCTGGCAGCAAGCAGCAGCTCGCTGATGGAGGGACGAGAGGGGGTTTGGGGCAATCTGTTTGGTCGTCTTTCTCATAGCCTGATGCTTCTAGTAAGCTTGTAGTGCTGCAGATGCTGGCCTACAGCAGGGCTTCTTGCGGGAGGACTAGCATCGGTGCACTACTGAGTGCACCCCTCACCTCCGGCCCCTCACCACCCCCCTCTCTTGCAACCGTGTCTTTCTGAAACCCTAAATCTCGCATTGTAGTGATTTGAGTTATAATAGATTAGTTTGCATATATTTTAATGTTTTCAAATATATTTGGAGTAGTATTGTGTGGATTCAAGTGTGAATAGGTATTCTAGTGACTTGGTTCATGTCCTTTGAACCTTCTAAGGCATTTTCACAGTTAGAGGAAGGACCTAGAAGAACTCCATGTGGCAAAAGTCATATGTGCCACTTCTAGGTCAAAAAGACATGTGTACATTATTCTACAAAGAGGTGGCAAGGTTTGGGATGTGTTGGGTGCCAACACATCAACACACACCTTCCTAGAAATTACTTATGTAACAAGTATATAAACAAGAGCTAGAACATAGAAAGACATTCTAGAATCACTCTTGTACGTGCCAAATTTCAGAAATACATTAACTTTCAAGAAGTCATTCCTCTTTCAAGAAGCTACCACTTGTGTTCAAAGATCCTTGTCTTGAATAGATAAAGTATTCTATTTTACTAAGTACTTTATCTATCTGTTTCACTACAGTGGTATCGGAGCTAGGCACTTTGGTAGCACAAGAAGATGGCCGATCCTCAAGACCAACAGCAAGCTGTCGAAGAAAGCCCTTCCTCTCCAAGAGACGTACCTCGCATTCCTTGAAGTACCCGAGGAGGACTACGTTCCCTTTGCCGTAACCTTACTTAGAGGAGCAGCATCATCATGGTGGCGTAACTATCAAGCGGCTATATATCCACCTATGGCGCACCCCATGCTCGGCCAAGAGTCCCCACCATCATATGCAAGATGGGCAGATTTTCATGAGGCCCTCAAGAAGCAATTCATGCCCATCAATGCGGAGAAGATTGCCCGAGGAAAGCTCCACCATCTCAAGCAAACGACGTCTATTCAAGAGTATACATCTAGATTTCAAGCCCTCACTCTTGAGATCCCCAACAAGTCTCTCGAGGAGAAGATTGACCGTTACATCTTTGGCCTCAAGCCCAAGGTGGCAAAAGAAGTGGAATTACGCGACTCGACGGACTTTTCAAAGATCATTGAAGTGGCCCAAAAGATGGATACCTTGGATTTCAAGCACTCCGTGCCTCCATCTTCACGGGTTCCGGCGACGCGGGTGTACGCAGCCCCTTCCACATCCGAATCTGGACCCACACCCATGGAAATCGGAGTTATTAAAAGGGACCCCGCGGCTGCCCGGAAGAGTGGAAGACCCTCCAATGACACTTATGATGCAAGAAACCAGCAAGGAGTGAAAGCAAGACTCTCCCCGGTTGAAAAGAAGCTCTCACGACGGCTGGATTATGCTTTTATTGCAAGGAAAAGGGCCATCGTGCACTCTCATGCCCCAAAAAATCGTCAAAAAACGGACAGCGCCGGTAGGCCAGGAGCCTACCACCCCAAGACCCACTTCACGAGAAGGCAACACGCCAAGTGAGGTGGAGACCCCCGTTGAAGACGACGTTCCAGCCCCAATGAGTTTGAGAGGTTACCTTGGAGGAGAGAAGGTCCACATCTTGGTGGATTGCGGAGCTCAAGGCAACTTCATTGGTGTAGATTTTGCCACCAAGCACGGTATTACTATTCGAACTCTTGACCACAAGGAGGAGATTATGATGCCCGATGGATTCTCCTATACTACCCCTTCCAAGAAGACGTACCCCTTGGCACTCTCTATCAAGTCCTTCAAGGATAGAGTAGTGTTCTCCCCCATGCAATTGGGCAAGTACGACGTCATCCTAGGGACGCCTTGGTTGACCAAGCACAACCCGCAAGTTGATTGGAGAGACGGTACTATCAAGATCAAGAATGACATCACTTCAAGAATCTGTATTTTGCGCGCAATCCAGAATATCCGGACCCAAGACATCAAGAAGCTAGCACACGACATACTATTATCCGCCCTCCAACTCAAGAGACTTGTGAGGAAGGGATACGAGCTTCTTTTGGCCTTGATCACGCCAAAAGACATCAAAAAAGACAACGAGAGTCAAGAAGACAGCCCCGTTCCCAAGGAGATACAAGAAGTCTTAGAGGACTACGAAGAAATATCCTCTCCGGAATTGCCCAAGGGCCTACCTCCCATAAGGTTCGTGGACCACAAGATAGAGTTGGAGCCCGGAAGCAAGCCCATCTCTCGGCCTACGTTCAAGATGTCATACACGGAGCTAGACGAAGTCAAGAAGCAAATCAAGGAGCTACTGGAGCATGGCTTCATTCGACCTAGCAAGTCGCCATTTGGAGCCCCGGTGCTATTTGTCAAGAAGAAAGATGGTACCTTGAGGATGTGTGGGGACTATCGCGCCCTCAACAAGATCACCATCAAGAATCGATACCCGCTGCCGCGCATGGATGAGCTCATGGACCGACTGGTTGGAGCCAAGTACTTCACGAAGGTGGACTTGAGAAGCGGCTACCACCAAATTCGAATGGCTGAACCTGACAGAGAAAACGGCGTTCAGGACAAGATGTGGACATTTTGAGTTCATGGTCCTGCCATTTGGACTCACCAACGCGCCAGCAACTTTCATCACTATGATGAACACCATATTTCGGCCCATGTTGGACAGATTTGTGGTGGTATTCATCAACGACATCCTTATCTACAGCAAGACCCTTGAAGAGCATGCGAGACACTTGAAAGAAGTCCTCGAAGTATTGAAGCAAAACAAGCTATTTGCAAAGAAGTCAAAGAGCGAGTTTGTCAAACAAGAAGTGGAGTTCCTAGGTCTCCACGTGACTGCTGATGGCATCAAGATGGACCCCAAGAAGACCACGGTGGTGGAGGAATGGCCAACCCCCACGACGAAGAAAGAACTCCAATCATTTTTGGGATTTGCCAATTGGTACAGGAGATTCATCCAAAGCTTCTCGCACATAGCAGCCCATATCACGGATTTACTGAAGAAAGACAAGCCATATGTTTGGACCGAGAAAGAGGAGGAAGCATTCCAACAACTGAAACAAAGATTGACGACATCCCCGGTGCTCACACTCCCAAGTCCAAACCCAGATTGGCCCTTCCACGTCATCATCGATGCATCTTCCTATGCAATTGCAGCAATCCTGCTTCAAGACCAAGGCAAGGGACTGCAGCCCATTGCCTACGAGTCAAGGAAGCTAAATCCAGCCGAGCAAAATTATACAACCACGGAGCGAGAGGCATTGGCGATTGTACATGCCTTGAAGGTTTGGCGCTGCTACGTTGAAGGACGCAAGGTACTGGTCACCACGGACCACGAGGCGTTAAAGCACCTCCAGACGCAGCCGTATCTCTCAAGGAGAGAAGCAAGATGGAGCGGATACTTGCAACAATACAACATCACGATTCAGTACCAGCCCGGCAAGACAAACCCGCCTGACCCCCTCTCAAGACTGCAATTAAACGCAGTGATGACATCGCTGAAGACAGATCTGGAAGCTCGATTTTATAGACCTCCGGCTCTTGCTTCTACGAGAAGCACACGACAACCCTCTTGGAGGACACTTCGGAATCCTAAGGACCACGGGCGTTCTAGCCAGGACGTACTGCTAGCCAGGCATGTCTAAGCAAGTCAAGGAGTACTGCAGGAGCTGTGCCACATGCCAACGAGTCAAGCCATCATCCCAAAAGGCGGGAGGACTCCTCCAACCACTACCAATCCCGAAAAAGCAGTGGACGCACATCTCAATGGACCTTATTGAAGACCTGCCCGTAACACCTCGAGGCCATAATGCAATACTCACGGTGGTGGACAGACTTACTAAGATGGCTCATTTTATTCCCACGACGACTAAGGCTACAGCACCACACCTTGCAAGACTCATCTTTGACAACATCTTCCGACTCCATGGACTACCGTCAAGAATTGTGTCGGATAGAGATCCAAGATTCACAAGCCATTTTTGGAAAAATCTCTTCAAGAACTTGGGTACATCGCTGGATATGTCCACTGCCTACCACCCGCAATCAAATGGGCAAGCCGAGCGTATGAATCGTACCCTAAAGACCTCTCTAAAGGCCTACGTGTCTACGTTGGAGCAAGATTGGGACATGTACTTGACCCCCCTGGAGTTTGCCTACAACAAGATGACGCAGGCCTCTACCCAAGAGTCCCCATTCTTCCTCAACTATGGCTTCTATCCGATCACGCCACTGAGCTTCACGGCTGGCCATGACGAAGTACCTTTATGGAGACATTAGAAGCAGCCCTTACAGCAGCGAAGAAAGCTCTACAACACGCGCAAGATGCTCAAGCAAGAGTGGCGAACAGATCAGAAGAGAAATTACGTTTAGAGTGGGTGACAACGTGTTACGATCATCCAAGAATATTTCCCTGAACAACAGGCCTACCGGCAGCAAGTTCTCTCCCAAGTATTTGGGACCCTTCAAGATTATCCAGCAAGTCAACCCCGTTGCTTTCAAGCTAGAACTTCCCCAGACTATGCACATCGACCCCGTATTCCACGCTTCCCTCTTCAAGCCATATGTGCAACCCGACAACAAGTTCCCAGGACGTGTGACAACCCCACCAGCCCCAACAATAGTGGATGATCATTTGGAGTACAAAGTGGAAGACATAATGGCTATGAGAAATTTCAAGAGACAGCAGCAATACTTGATGAAGTGAAAAGGATCTCCAGATTCGGAGATTAGTTGGGTGGCGGCGCACTACCTTGACAAAGTTCAGAGAAAGTTGAAGCGCTTCCATGCCGCCAACCCCCATCTTGGACCAGCTCCAAGTCTCTCTACTAGAAGCTCGGAGACTTTAGGGAGGCAGCCTGCCACCATCAAGAAGCAGCAGAAGACCCCTTGGAAGCAGCCTGCAAGAACAAGAAAGAGGAAAAATTGACATTAGACACTCTACTCTTCTCACAGTTACTAGACAGAAAACTAAAATTGCTAGTGGTGATAGGTCTCCGCATAATAAATTCTGAAAATTTACTTGGCTGTAGTCTATGAGTAGCCGGTCATTTAGAGTCCAAGTTTGCTCAATTTGGAGCATTGGGGAGAGAGATATGATGCTCTAAGCAGCAGGGGGTCAGGCTGCTGGCATTGTTAGGGCAGAATATGCCTTCTGACATTGTGCCCTCCCCTGAACTTGGAATGCTCTGAAACTCAAGCCTCTGGTAGAACATCTTACAGCGCCCAGTTTGAGACTTAGTTTGCAGAATTTGGAGGAGTATAGAAGGACTTATGATTCTCTGAAGTTTCTGCACAGATTTGGAGGAGTGCCTACTCTCTCAGCTCTCAACGACTCTCTAGATATTAGAATGCTCTCAAATTTGATGACCTGGTAAAATTTTCCGACGCGGTCCGTCTGGCATTAGAATGTTTAGATTTGGAGCAGTTCTGTGGACGCTATGAGTTTTTGAATTTGTGGCAGATTCTGGGCCAACTTGTACAATTTTCTTTATCATCAAGGAGTAGGCTAGCCAATAAGGTCACATCACCCACGACCTTGCCTAGTCTACCTTACATGTGTAGCACCTGACTTGGCGCCTTGTTCTAATCCTCTTCACATGTGTGGCATCTGACTTGAAGCTGTTGACTAGTCTGCTCCACATGTGTAAGACCTGACTTGACGCGCCGAGACGTCGCTTTTTCTGTCGGGGGGGTGATGTAGTGATTTGAGTTATAATATATTAGTTTGCATATATATTAATGTTTTCAAATATATTTGGAGTAGTATCGTGTGGATTCAAGTGTGAATAGGTACTCTAGTGACTTGGTTCATGTCCTTTGAACCTTCTAAGGCATTTTCNACTTCACTAAGTACTTCATCTATCTGTTTCACTACAACCTGCCATCTGGCCCCCACCCCCAGGCCCATCTTTCTTGCATTCTCACATCGCCACTTGGCCTTTGCCCGCTCCCCCTTAGCCTGCTCCCCTTTACACTCTCGCAGCCCCCCACCCTAAGGCCCCTCTCCCTTACACTCTCTTAGCACCACCTGCCCTCTGGCCCCCCACCAACCCCCTCTCCCTTGCACTCTCACAACACAACCTGCCCTCCAGTGCCCCACTTCACAAACGCGGCCTTTCACGCGTCTCTCTTCGATCATACTCCTTTAAACCAGCAGGCGTACAGTCCCACCCCCACTTATGCCTCTACACCCTCTTCCCTCTTCTCTTATACTCCTTCCCGGCTCACGAACCCACCTGCTCTGCAGCTGCTGCTCCCACCACCGCCTGTCTTTCACTTGCTCCTTCCCCCTCCTCCTCAACCCCCTCTCCCCTCTCACTCACTGTCACCACGCTCGCCCCCTCGAACCCTGTCTTTTTCTACCTTTCCCATACCTTTTTACCTTTCCGCATGTAGTCCTGCTCTCTCACGCCACAGCCCCACCTAGCCCCGCCCCCAACCACAATGAGAGATAAAATGGGCATACAAGGGGGGGTGATGTAGTGATTTGAGTTATAATATATTAGTTTGCATATATTTTAATGTTTTCAAATATATTTGGAGTAGTATTGTGTGGATTCAAGTGTGAATAGGTACTCTAGTGACTTGGTTCATGTCCTTCTAAGGCATTTTCGAAGTTGGAGGAAGGACCTAGAAGATCTCCATGTGGCAAAAGTTAAATATGCCATTTTTAGGTCAAAAGGACATGTGTACATTATTCTAAAAAGAGGTGGCAAATTTCGGAATGTGTTGGGTGCCAACATATTAACATGCATCATCCTAGAAATTACTTACATAGCAAGTATATAAACAAGAGCTGGAGCATAGAAAAGCATTTGAGAATCACTCTTGTACTTGCCAAATTCCAGAAATATATTAACTTTCAAGAAGCCATCTCTCTTTCAAGAAGCTACACTAGTAGTGATTTGAGTTATAATATATTAGTTTGCATATATTTTAATGCTTTTGAATACATTTGGAGTAGTATTGTGTGGATTCAAGTGTGAATAGGTACTCTAGTGACTTGGTTCATGTCCTTTGAACCATCTAAGGCATTTTCGAAGTTAGAGGAAGGACCTAGACGAACTCCATGTGGCAAAAGTCAAATGTGCCATTTTTAGGTCAAAAGGACATGTGTACATTATTCTACAAAGAGGTGGCAAGGTTTGGGATGTGTTGGGTGCCAACACATCAACATACACCTTCCTAGAAATTACTTATGTAACAAGTATATAAACAAGAGCTAGAACATAGAAAGACATTCCAGAATCACTCTTGTACGTGCCAAATTCCAGAAATACATTAACTTTCAAAAAGTCATCTCTCTTTCAAGAAGCTACCACTTGTGTTCAAAGATCCTTGTCTTGAATAGATAAAGTATTTCATTTTACTAAGTACTTTATCTATCTGTTACACTACACGCATCCTGCATCCCTTTGCTCCGTTGCTAACCAGAATCGCTAGTTCGGGATAGACGGTAGGTCGTGATGTGTGATGCTAAATTCCAGAGAGTGGTAATATGCTTCTGGTGTTGTCCCATGGTTAGGGTTTAATGTCCAAACCTTGAGCCTAAACCCTATCTCAAACCCTAACTTCTGCTGAGTTCGATGCTCGGGCAACTACAAGCGGGCTGCCGCTCATGCGTCGGTTGGCTGTAGCGCTCACCACAGGCTGGGCTGTAGCCCCCCCACACCCCTAGGCTGGCTGGCTGTGGCTCGGCGCTGGGGTGCAAGTTTGGGCAGGGCCGGCGGTAGCTTTGCCCTGGCCCTTACCCTCGACTCAACTGGACTCCATTGTCCCTGCTTGGCTGCTTCTGCAACTGGGTGCTGCATGCGTTTGTGCGCTTTTGTGTGCGCGCGCTCGCGGCTGTCGAGATGTGAGGGGAGACAGGCGAGATGTTCACGTTTGGGTACAGCGTGGACATGGTGCCCTGTGTGCAGTGTCGCGTGTTGGGCAAGGACGGCGCCATGGGGCCTGCTGATTCCATCACCATCCCAAGCCAATGATGATGCACTACTCAGCCATCACGGATCACTACTCTCGCTGTACCACCTGTCCCTCCTTTTTCGCCCCCAGGTGCGTCGTGCACATTGTGTGTGCTTCCTCGCACATGTGCGGGGCAGGTGGGGCTGTGTAATGAATCAGTATACTGGTTGATATAATATTCATTTAAATAATATAGTTAAATAAGTTCAGCCTGCTGAACTCTAGTTAACAATCAGTCTGCTGGACTTTATACTTAATATCAATTTAATGACTTGGCCGGAAGTAGCAGGCTGAGGTCACCTTAAGTCTGCTTGCTGACACATTCTTTGACAGCCAGCTGACTTCCGTACTCGGTAGCAGCGAACTGCCTCGATATGCATCTAAGTGTGGTATGCTAGATGAATGGCCAGATGACATCCCTATGATGGATGGCGATTCGGGATGATAAGAGATGGCGGTGGATTTGGTTAACCGAGGTCCTACCAACGTGGTTAAATCCCGGGTAGGCGGTGCCATCGCACTGACCGTTGAACAGTAAACTCATTCCATGTACATACGCTAGGCATTGCTCTCGAGTTCGGCATTCGAAAACGAGGCCAACTCTCTTGTACAGCTTACTGAGAGAGATCTGAATCCAAGGTGGGAAGCCATTGATACACACTGTCTTCTAACCTTGCTTATGTATGAGTTTACTGATTTGCATTATTGATGCTAGTTTATTCTCATTTGACTGACGAGTATTATTCACTGCTGGTGTGTTGTCCTTTGCCGTTAAAACAGTTAACGGAAAATACCATAAAGATCACTTGCTGATATCAAGATCTTTATCAATTGTTAATCGCCTATTTGGTAAGTCAATTCATTTCAGTGGGATCGGAGCAGTTGTCACAGTCTTCTTTGTATGGTAAGGACAAGGTCTCAAACTAGCAACTCTCGAGACATGGAGAACCTGGACAACGAGAATGTCGAAAACCAGGCGGAAAGCCATGTAGCGGGAAACCGTACCTATTCGGAAGCAGTAGCGTATACTCCAGCTAGGGAGGCTGCAGATGAGGCAGCTGCTGTTGCCTCAGTCGCAGCTCAGCAAGCTAAGGAGGAGATAGCCAGGCTAGAAGCTGAACAAGTAGCAAAGGCCGCTGAAGATACAGAAAGGAGGGAAGGACAGCCAGCTGACGAGCGCACTGTTGGAGAACTTATGGCATCAAGGGCCAATGTTCTGAACCCACCTCCTGCCGTACAACTCAATGTACCCCTAGGTCAAATACGTGACCGGCTGAATGCGGCAGGAATTGCTGCTGCAGGAGCAAGAGGGATTGTTGAGGACACTACTCAGCGAGTAGATGCCAATGCTGCTGCTGCATTTGCTAATCTACCACCCCAAAATGTAGACTTGGGAGCATTGTTCGTTCAGATGCAGTCGCAAATGGCGACCATGTATCAGTCCCAGCAGGAGGACAAAAGAATCATAATGTCCCTACTCCGGGACAGAGACCAACTGGGGTCTCACACCACTAGTGGTGGTGGCCGAGGGCCTAGTAAGCCCAAGCCGAAACCTCCCCAGGACTATGATCCTGAGGGAAACAGAAAATATTACCTGATCAAGTTTCTCGCGGATGTTGAGCAGTGGCTGGAGAACTACCCAGAACTGCAAGATTACGAGAAGGTCAGGCACACCGGTGCGCTACTGAAAGGCAGTGCCGCAGACTGGTGGCTTTACTGGAAGGAAGAGCGTAAGGCTCGGCAACTCGGTGACCCTACGTGGGTAGAGTTTGTCGAGAAGTTGCATGAGAAGTTTGATGTCATCAACCAGCAGGAGAAAGCTATCTATGCGATGATCTCCCTGACACTGAAGCAGACCACTTCAGTTGCTGAGTTTGCTCAAAAGTTCCAAGAGAACATGATGAAGCAGCCTGATTTGCCAGAACGGTATAGGATAGCATACTTCAGGTATGGCTTGAAATCCGAGGTCTCTGGTCATTTTGCTGAGAAAAAGTATGAGAAACTGGCTGACTTGATCCAGGATGCTGACGCCTGGGATCAGCAGCAGTTCAATCACAAGCGCCAGAGTAACGCTTTGGTGTCTAAGATTGTCAAAAAGCCCCACGGTTCCTACAATGCAGTTGAAGGAGACCAGGCTGAGGATAATCAGGGTGATGAATATGAGTATGAGTACAATGCTATTCAGTCTAGAGGTAGAGGTGGTCCCTCTCGAGGTGGCTATGGAAGGGGTGGTGGTAGGACTAAGCCGAGACCAGCCTCAGCAAAATCTACTTGCTACCATTGTCAGCAGAAAGGCCACTACAGAGAACAGTGTCCGGTCAAGCACCTGCCTAAGGTCGAGAGAAAAGACCAGCCTTTAAAAGACAGCAACAGTCAGTAATCCAGTCTACTGACTGTGAGGATGCTAGAGATAGTGAGTCGTCACTAGCTGCCCTCGTAGCAGGTATTATGGGTCCTGCTGAACTGGATTCACTATGCATGCCTGACAAACAGATAAAGGAGACCATCAGTAATATAGACGTCCAGAGAGTGCACACTCTGGATGCTCTTGTTCCACCTGATGTCCAACATTTCTTTGCTACGTCAGGAGAACAATGCGAAAGTCAGGAAAAGACAGTCCCCCCTATCCTACTGCATTGCATGATTGCAGGTAGGAAGGTGAGGGCATTTGTTGACGGAGGGGCGTCACATACTTTTATTCACAAGGACTTAGTTAAGCGGCTAAGGCTGCCTACTGTCACCCAAGGGAATAGAAAAATATTCCTTGGAGATGCCTCAAGTATCCCGGGAGGAGTTATAACCAAGCCTATTGAGGTCCAGTTAGGTTCTGGCATTGCAGTTCTAACTGAAACGCTTACATTTGAGGTACTCAACACTGGCTTTTATGATCTCGTGCTAGGCAGGTCCTGGCTTAATAGACATCAAGCTGAAGTGTGTTGGAGCAGAGGTACAGTTAAAGTGAGAGGAGCCAGTGATGGGCAGACTGACTTGGCACCCACCAGTGCTCTTCCTCTTGTCCTGTGTGGATGGCAAATGAAGGAAAAGAAGAGGCTTCCAGAAGGATGCAAGTTGCTGAATGCAATGGAGTTCGTCAAAAGCTGGAACCAGAAGGAAGACAGAATGTTCTGTCTGCTGCTAAGAGAGGTACCTCCTCAACCTGAAGAAGTGGTTGAGAAAAAGGTAAGCCCTCCGGAGCACCCTACTGCTGCAAAAATTGTTGCTCAGTACACTGATGTGTTTAACATGCCTCCAGGACTACCCCCTAAAAGGGAAGTAGATCATAGGATTGATCTATTACCTGGTAGCCAGCCACCCTGGCAACGCACTTATGGCTTGTCTTATTTGGAGAGCGAGGAGTTGAAAACACAGATTGCAGAGCTGGAGGAAAATGGTTACATTTCTCCCAGTAAATCACCGTACGGCGCACCTATCCTATTTGTTAAGAAAAAGGATGGCAGTATGCGGATGTGTGTGGATTACAGAGCCCTGAACAGAATTACAGTAAAGAACAAGTATGCTTTACCCAGAATCGAGGACTTGCTTGATACCCTGTCTGGCGCTAAGGTGTTCAGTAAGATAGATCTCAAGAGTGGTTATCATCAAATCAGAATTGCTGAGGGGGATGAACACAAGACTGCTTTCCGCACACGTTATGGACACTATGAGTTCAACGTGATGCCATTTGGACTGACTAATGCTCCTGCTACCTTTATGGGTGCTATGAATGACATTTTCAGACCTTATTTGGATAAGTTTGTGCAAGTTTTCCTGGATGATATTTTAATTTTCTCTAAAGATGAAGCTCAGCACACTGAACACTTAAAGAAAGTGCTGGACACTCTGCGGAAAAATCACTTGTATGCTAAAATGAGCAAGTGTGATTTCTTTAAGGAAAGTATTGAATTCTTAGGCCACGTTGTCAGTAAAGAGGGCATCAGTGTGGATCCTAAGAAAGTCCAGACCATAAGGGACTGGCCAGTACCACAGTCTGTCTCTGAAGTTAGATCCTTCCTCGGGTTGGCTAACTACTATAGGAGATTTATTGAGAATTATTCCACAAAGGCCAGTAAACTGACTGACCTTACTAAGAAAGACATCGGGTATGTGTGGGGGGAAGAGCAGCAGGCTGCCTTCCAGACCCTTAAAGATGCCCTTTGTTCTGCCCCAGTGCTAGCCGTGTATGACCCCAGCAAACCGGTGCAGGTGGTTACTGATGCCTCTGATTTTGCCATGGGTGCTATTTTGTTGCAGCCTGCTGACAAAACCACAAAGGATGGTAAGGTACGGCAGGAGTGGCATCCTGTGTTGTATGAGTCTATGAAATTTAATCCAGCGGAGATTAATTACTCAGTGCATGATAAAGAGCTGCTAGCTATCATTCATGTACTCAAACAGTGGAGAGCATACTTACATGGTAAAGCTTTTAAGGTGATTACAGATCATCTAGCTCTGACCCACTTTCAGAAGAAGTCCAAGCTGTCGAGGAGGGAGAACCGCTGGAGCCAGATGCTGGAGCAGTTCCAAGTCCAGATCGACTACAAACCAGGGAAGTTGAATCCTGCTGATGCACTCTCTAGAAGACCTGACTTGCAAGAAAGGAACTTTAGTCAGCATGCTGTAGATAAAGTCCTGTGTGCACTCACTTCACTAAAGGTGAAAAAGTCCTTCCTTGAACAACTTAGGAAAGCCTACCTTTCTGACCCAACATTTGAGCCCAGCCCCACTACTGGTGTGTGTCGTGCTACTGCACTCGGGTATAAGCTCAAGGGAGGGGTCTGGGTGACTGAAACCACTTCAGGCAGGCTGAAGCTGGTCATTCCTAATAACTTGGAAATAAGGTCTCTCTTACTGAGTCAAGCTCATGACAGTCTCCTGGGTGGACATTTGGGGCAGGCCAAAACTGTTGGCAAACTGGCAAAACATTATCATTGGGAGGGGTTACCCCGGGAGGTCTTGAAATATGTCAAGTCCTGTGACCAGTGTCAGAGAAATAAGTCTCGGCACACACCACCCGGAGGTCTCTTGCAACCGCTACCCATCCCAGCGGGACGCTGGGAAACTATATCCATGGACTGGGTGGTCTCACTACCAAGAACTGCCAACGGGCATGATTCAATACTGGTAGTCGTGGATAAACTGACAAAAATGGTCATTTTTATCCCCACAACTGTCAAAGTGACTGCACTCGAAACAGCGAGACAGTTTTACAACCATGTAGTATGCCAACATGGGCTCCCTTCTAATATCATCTCAGACAGAGACTCAAAATTCACCTCTAAGTTCTGGAGAGCTTTAATGGGGTTAATGGGAGTCAAACAGCTGCTCAGCACAGCAAACCACCCTCAGACTGATGGGCAGACTGAAAGAACTAACCGAGTTCTGCAGGAGGTGCTGAGAGCATATATTAACCAAAAACAAGATAATTGGGATGACCTGTTGCCTCAAATTCAGTTTGCGGTCAACAGTGCGGTGCACGCGTCAACGGGCAAGACTCCTTTTGAACTCAGCCTGGGTAGAGTCCCTAAGTCTCCTCTAGATGTGCTAGGGGAATCTTTAACTCACCCTGAAGGAATTGACAACCCGGTCTCCCTCCAGTTAACTCAGGAGTTTGCTGACACATCAGAAGTCCAACAAAACCTGCACAAAGCCCAAGAAAACCAACAAAAATACGCTAATCAACACCGTTGGGAACTGACATTTTCTAAGGGCGATTTAGTCAAACTGCATTCTCAGCACCTGTACCTCCCTGGTGTGGACAAGAAAAAGCTTGGCCCTGTCTGGGTCGGTCCATATTCGGTAGTGCGTCGTGTCGGTCAGAATGCTTACAAATTGAACATGTCAGCGGACTAGAAGGGTCACCTGGTCTTTAATGTCTCCTTCCTGGAACCATACATCAAAGGTGATACACTGTTCACAGGTCGGTTGCCTGTCCAACCGGGACCGATCCCCGCTGTCCGGGACGGCGATCCTGAGGAATATGAGGTCGATGAGATTTTAGACGCTCGCTCGGTCCGTCGATCATCTAAATATGTCATGAAGTACCTCATCCAATACAAGGGTTACGATGCCTCTGGGGACACTTGGGAATTTAAAGATCAGCTGACCAATGCCAAAGTGGCGTTGAAACGGAGGGGGATGCCACAGTTAGTGACAGTTGTGACAGGCAGCCCACCTTTCAAATTAAGTTGGAGGGAGTGGTATTCTCTGTTCACCATATTACACACTCAACCTGCGCTCACACTCACTTGCTCTCCAACTCAATTTTCCCTTATATTCACTCACACCAGGTATTCCACACTAGGAACTCTCCCGATCACGTTCCTCTTCATCAAGGGCACTCAATAGCGGCAAAGTATCATGACTTCACTAACTGCATTGTGTTTATGATTGAGCAGGATGACTCAAAAGTCGGAGCTCAAGAGGAAGAGAAGGGCGGAAGAGGCACATGCAGAATACTTGCA
>WELA01006783.1:244079-254851 GCA_009602735.1 Mesotaenium endlicherianum
CACCTTCCACCTCCTCCCTCTTCCCCCTTCTCCCCCCCTCACCCTCCCCCTTTCTGCTCTTTGGCACCCATTGCCGGCGGCTACCGTTGGAGGCAACACCACTGCGCACCCTGTTGCAATTTACGCTCAATCAGGCCATGAAGGGTGTTGCTGATTGAGCAGGCTGCTGAATGGAGAGAAGCCACGGCCAGCAGCAGTGCGCCAGGTGGCGGCGGTGGAGGGCGCCGCTGCTCTGGCAGCGGAGGCACAGGCCCGGCTCCCAGGTCAGCTAGTGACTATGGAGGAGCCATCACGCGGGGGCTGTTTGCTCTCCTCGCCCAGTCCCGGGTCTTCGTGAGTGGTCCCCATAGCTATATGCCCTCTGCCCCTCTCGTCCCCCCTCCCCGCTCTTCCCTCTTCCCCCTCCCCTCTCCTTGCCTTACCTTGTGTCTTTTGTAAGGAGAGAGCAAGGATGCTCAGAAGCTTCGCAATGCTCTGGCTAAGGCTCTGGCTCTGGCTCTGGCTCAGGCCACCAAGTTTGGGTGCACGGGGCGTGTCCCACCACAGCGTCAGGCGACAGGTGGCGCTTTGCTATGATGTGGCGCGGGGAGGCGTGCGATGCTATCTGTGCGCTTGTGGTGACCCGCGTCGCATGCGCGCGCGCGGCCAAGGGGGGTTTGTCACCTGTGTGTGGCCGTCGAAGCAAGTCGAGTGGAGACGAATCCACCCTCCTACGCGCTCTCTTTGCCATTCCGGCTGACGTGCCGCGCATGCTCGCGAGGACCGCGGGGCTGACAGGTGGCGCAGCAGCAAGACCGGGACCGCGAGAAGGGCACGTACATGTTCGGCCACGAGGAGAGGCAGGTGACCTACATTGTAAGCTCTCATCTCAAAACTCCCACCCCCCCCCCCGCCCCCTTTCTTGAATTTTTCATTACTTCCAGTCCACTCGCTTGCTGTCATGCTGTGGACTTGTTGGAGCTAGGCTCCAGAGTGTGGATTTTGGAAATTTCAGAGTTTTCAGTTTTTACGGAGGTTCAAGGCTCTGGGTCCTTAGTGCTCTAGGGCTCTAAATCAGGATCTAGGTTTGGCTATTCCTTGTCAGGCTTTGCACCTCATAGAGGCCTCATCACACCTTCTCCTCCGACGGGCTCGGCGGGGCCCTGGAGGAGCAGGAGGCCGCGCGCACGCCACCTGGCGGAGGTTGAGGGCCTGCAACGGGAGGTTGTAGAGCTCCACATGGCGCTGGTGGAGTGCGAGGAGCTGCGCAAGGAGGTGGTGCACCTGCGCGAGGCGCTAGCGGCGGGCGAGCGGCGCACGCGCGCGACATGGACAAATTGCGCAAGTTGCTGGCGGGCAAGGAGGAGCGGCTGCAGCACTTTGTGGGGGACCTGGAGGCGGCGCTAGAGGAGAAGGGCCGGGAATGCACCACCATGATAGAGGTGAGCCCCGCCCGCCCGCCTAATGCATGCTCGCTAGCTGCGTGCCCGCCCCTCTGCTGCTTGCATGTTCGACGTTCAAGAAGACCAAGAGCTCCCCCGCTGAGCCCTCCCCTGCGAGATTTGAGAAGAGCAGGGTATGTGTGTCGTGCGTTAAGAGATCGGGTGCGCATTGTCGGCCTAAGCAACACACAATAGACAAGCAGGCTTTGCTGCAATGAAGTCTATACTACAAATGGCTTATAGCCAAAAAGGGAGTCAAGCGTCAAATGTTTCAATTAAGGGAAGTGTACTCTCCAGAGTGAGCACCTCAAGACTGTAATCTGGTAGGAAAACAACTAATGAAGTATGGCCCAAAAGATCACTGGAAGCACATCATGATCTTCAGAGTAGTCCTATGGCAAGGGCTTAAGCTGTGACTTTGCTCACCACTTGTGAAGTTCTTCAAGTGACTGGAAGCTTGGAGGGCTTGCTCTTCACAAGAGAGTAACTCAGTGGTCCTGAAAACACAAGAGATAAAAGTGTAAACTTTACTGATAATCTCTGTTACTTACACCTGGCATAATGGACTTCTAAAAGATGTCTCTTCTAGGGACATCTCTAGTACTTATACTCCTGGAAATCCGGCGGGTTATGCGGCGGATCCAATGCATGTAGTCACTCTAGGAGGCTCTCCTATGTCCACTAATGTGTACAAGGCATGTACTAGCACTCCTATAGGCTAAGCATAACCCAAACCAATCAAAGCAGCGTGCGTAGGATATGCTATGTGTCTTTCATTGGCCGAGCTTACCTTGGGTGATTCTACTTAGATAGCGCCTCAAAAGTGGATCTAGAAATTGAGGAAGCTTCCTCTAGGAGTAGGTGATGCAGTCACCAAGTTATAGCCTCAATGATGCACATATACTATGGAAATGCAAAGCTTATGTAAGCTAAGGGGCTCGCGGATTTGTGCGCACAAGCTAGGGGTTTTAGGGGGTCACGAATAGGCAAGAATGTGCACATTGAAACACACATTGCCCTTTGGTGAGGATCCGCTAGGGGCCGGTAGGTGACGCGGACTAGATCGCTCATATCTTGCTCGATACTTGACCAAATGATGCGAACCCGGTGCCATTCGGAAGGTGTCTCGACGCGCTACACTTTGGTGACGAGAAAATTGAGAAAAGGTCAATGTATGGATGCGTAAAGTCTATGGAAAGTCGGCCTTCCTAGGTTGATGGTTCACACATGTGGAGCTCGGTTTCGTGCGGCAACCTCGACTCAATAAATCATGACAGGTGTCGTGCGTAAAGAGATTGGGTGCGCATTGTCGGCATAAGCAACACACAATAGACAAGCAGGCTCTGCTGCAATGAAGTCTATACAACAAATGGTTTTATAGCCAAAAAGGGAGTCAAGCGTCAAATGTTTTAATTCCCCCCCCAGCTCTCAGCCTCTAGCTGATGAGTTGTGTACGCTGCCTAAGGCTAGCTCAGTGCATCTCCGCAGAACCAGTCGTCAGTTGGCACGCGGGCCAGCGGCGAGTCGAGGCAGCCGACGTGGAAGCCGAGGTTGCAGCTGTCGCAGAGCAGCATCTTGGCCTCCTGGCCAGTGCTGTGACAAATCTGGCACGCCCAGTCCTTGGGCGGCCGCGCGTCGCGGGGACGAACCTGTAAGTCAAGGTTAGGAAGGTGGCACGGCCCACAGTTCTTCGTGTGGTCCTTGTGAAGACGGCCATCTGCGCCTTCCAGCTCCAGGACTCCTGACGCCAAGGTACGCTTGACGCGTAGGATGACCGGCGAGCTGCTGGTGTCGAGGGTGTTTTTCGTCTGGCGTCGCAGGTACACGAAGTCACCTGCGGAAAACTGCAACACCCGCGGATGATAGGCTCCTCCACGAGTCATGGCGTACCTCAGTGTGTCGCAATGCTGTGCAATGCTGAGGTTATCCATGGCCATGGGCATCAGGCGCCGAAAAAGCTGAGCNGAAAAAGCTGAGCACGCTGCCCAATAGAGCGCTCCATGTCTCGGGACTGTCCAAGTCCAAGACGTTCTCGGCCACAGTCCTGGCTGCTGTTGGCAGGATGGACTGTCGGCCGTAGAGAAGGAAGTAGGGAGAGTGAGAGGCCAGGGAGGCCTGCTTACTGAACCTGTACCCCATCGCCAGCCAAGGGAGGGCGTCGTCCCAGTGGGTACGGTCGTGGGCAAGGCAGTATTTTCGCAACCCTAGCTTGACGGTCTGCACCATGCGCTCGGCGAGGCCGTCTGCCTGAGGATGATCGCGAGAGGTGGTGCGGTGGTCGACCATAGAGCGCTCCAGCAGCTTCTGAAAGCTGCCCTGGAACTCCTTACCCTGGTCGGTCAGCACCTCAGCGCAGCCGCCCAAACGGCTAAGGACCTGATTGAGGAAGGCCTGAGCGATCCCCTCACTGGCCTTGCTTGGCAAGGGCACGAGCTCGATCCACTTGGACATGTGCTCAATCATCACCAAGACGTAGAGGTTGCCCTGGCAAGACTTGGGCAGCTCCCCAGCCAAGTCAAGCGACCACCTGTAGAACAGTCCCTGAATAGAAAGGGGGCTGAGGGCAACGGTGCGCGCTGTGAAGCTCGAGCGCACACGGTCGCAGAGAGTGCAGCTGCTGACGACAGCGGCGACGACCTTAGTCATGCCGTGCCACCAGTATTCGGCTTGAAGAAGACTGAGGGTGCGCTTGACACCGAAGTGCCCAAGGGACTCGTGCACTCGGCGCACCAGCTGACTGCGTATGGCAGGCTCAGGGACCACCAGGACGGAGCCGTCTGCCATCACGCGCCGCACGCGCCCCTCCATGAAAATGAAGTTGCGGCTGCGCCTGAGGATGCGGTCGCGCTCGCGTGCGCTGACATCGGGTGCCAACTCCTTGGCCGTGACGTACTGCAGCACTGGGGCGTCGTCCCACACGTCCTCGGGAGCGCGCTGCCAGCTGTCCTGATCCTCTGCCGCTGCCAGGGCCAATCGCCGAGTGGTGACGGTGACCATGTCCAGGCTAGTGAGCCCTGCGGGACGAACATCGCCCGTCCACGGTGAAGGCCAGGAAGGCCGCCGCGTGCCAGGCCACCGGCTCATCCTCATCGTGGCGGGCCACAGTGAGATCCCTCGAAGAGGGCAGCGGGTTACGGCTGAGACCGTCAGCGTCCAGGTTGGTCGAGCCTGGACGGTGGTGCACGTCGAAGGTGTACTCCTGCAAGATAAGCGCCCACCGTGCGTACTTGCCGGTCAAGCGCTCCGACGTCATGAGCCACTTAAGTGGCTGATAATCGGTGAGCAGGCGGAAGTGCGTGCCGTAGAGATAGTGCCTGAAGTGCACGATCGCCCAGACCGCTGCCAGGCACTCCCCCTCGTAGGAACCGTAGTTGCCTTCCGCGCGGTTGTTGCTGCGGCTGGCGTAGGCCACCACATGCTCGAAGCCGTCATGCTCCTGCACCAGCACAGCGCCCAGCCCTGCCTGCGACCAGTCGGTGTGGAGGATGAAGGGCTTCGCGTAGTCAGGACGCCGAAGCACAGGAGCGCTCACCAGCAGCTCCTTGAGCTTATCGAATGCCGCCTGCTGCTCTGGTCCCCACACGTAGGCAACGCCCTTNACCCTTGCGAAGCAAGTCGTTGAGCGGCTTGGCTAGCTCGCTGAACCCTGGCACGAAGCGGCGGTAGTAGTTGGCGATGCCGAGGAAGGCCCGCAGCTGCGAGAGATCTGTAGGAGGTGGGATGCCTGTGATGGCCGAGATCTTCGCCAGCTGGGGTGCCAAGCCGCTGGAGGAGAGCAAGTGACCAAGGTACTCCACCTCGCGGGTTCCAAAAGTGCACTTGCCTGGATGGCACTTGAGCTCAGCGGCCTCCAAGCGGTCCAGGACAACAGTGATGTGCGCCATGTGCTCCTCAAACGTCTGACTGAAGACGAGCACGTCATCGATGTAGCATCAGGCAAAGGACAGCCCGACCAGCTCCTTATCCATCACCCTCTAAAAGGTAGCTGGCGCGTTCTTCAATCCGAACGGCATCACCACCCACTCGTAGAGCCGCTGTGCTCCCCAGAACGCCGTCTTATGCTGGTCCTCCTCGGCGATGGGAATCTCGTTGAAGCCCTGACGCAAATCCAGCACTGAGAACCAAGTGCACGTGCCAATGTCGTCAAAGATCTCGTCAGGCGTCGGCATCGAATATCTGTCCTGCTCGGTGACCTCGTTCAGCCTACGATAGTCACCGCACATCTTCTTCTCGGACCAGTTGCCCGAGGCATCTTTCTTGGCTGGCATGACCGTGGGTGCGGCATAGCGAGAGGAGGACTCCCGAATGAGCCGGCTGTCCTCCAGCTTGCCTGTCTGCGCGCTGATCAAGCCATCCTCAAAGTGGCTGTAGCGATAACGCTTCAGGAAAATGGGCTCCTGCGACGTGAGAGTAATCCGCATGGGGTCCCCCTTGTAGCGCCCGCGGATCGTGCATGCCGCTGGCAAAGCTGGTGCTGCGCCTCCCGTCCAGCAGTGACGTCAACTCTGCAGCCTGTGCCTTGGTGAGTGTCCCCCCCAGCTTCCATGTCGGTGGAGCTGGTGGCATCGCCTGACCTGCAGCTGGAGTCTCTTGTCTTGCCGCTGGGGTAGACTGTGGGACTGCAGGTGTCACCTGCCCTGCAGCGGTTGGCGCTCGGCCTGCCGCGAGTACCTGCTCCGTGGCAGCCGCGGCCAGCTGCTTGTTGGCACCGTCTGCTTGCGAGCGAGGAAAAAGAAAAGGTGACCGGGACTCCTTGGGTCGCTGTGAGGACTCCTCTCTCCGCCGGCCCCCCCCCAGCAAACCAGAGTCCTCCCTGCGCGGTGGTGGGGAGGGTGCGCGCGCGCGCGCCGTCGGTGCAGGACCTGCGCGCTGAGGATGCCATGTCGGGGCCGGGTGGTCATCGGCGGTGGAGTCATCGTCCATATCATCGGCAGGCCGAGGCAGCTCGGGATGCCGGGCTACGGCGTAGAGAGGTGCCAAGGCTTGCGTCTGCAGCAGAATCCACGTGAGGACGTTTGCGTCGATCGCCTGCCCCAAGAGGCGAATGCGGTTCACCTCAGTGAGATCGTCCACCTGTGTGAGATGCGGTGGGAAGCCCATGGCACGCTCCATCTCCGCAGGGCGTGGCCTGTTAAACATGCCAGTCTCCAAGTCGATGACCATCCCGCGCTGATCTCCGACAAAGGCGTCGCTGTCGTAGCGGCTGACAAAAGTTGGCAGCGCGCGAGTGACGTCATGCAGGACCTCACACTGCGCCATGGAGTGGTGCGGTAGTGCAGTCACCCGCTGGGCCAGACGAGGGGGATCAAGGATGGAGTCGACGGTGCGTGGGTGACGTGGATGAGAGGCGGCCAACGCCTCGAGAGTACCTGGCATCGCAAGGTTCGTGAAGTAGGCGCGGACGCGGTGCGCGAAGGAACCAATCTGGGCAGCGTCGATGACGGCCTCGCGGTCGACGTAGCTGCTGCAAAGAGCGAAGTCGGTGCTAACCTCGGGTCGGCGATCGTGGCGCGCGGCCACGTTCTCCAGGAGCCACGCGAGTGTGTGTGGCGGCTGGCGATCCTCAACAATGTTGAGGACGCGGAGCAAGTGCCAGAAGAGGACCGTGCGGGGATCGCTGAGCGCCCTGCCACGCCCGTCTCTGGAGAAGCCCTAGCACTCCCAACCGGCGATGAGGAGGTCAATGGGCCCAAGTCGGGTGACATGCTCGACGGTGATGTCGTGGATGTCCATGGGCCAGTCTGTCTGAGCTCGGCGGAATGCGTGCGCGGGAAGGAGGTCAGGGAACCGCTCGTGACCCAACGCCATCTGCCGACGGGCCACCTGCTGGGCCTCAAGATCGAGATCAACGTAGACGTAGCGGCGCACCGGGATGCCGGCTTGTAAGGTCGCGAGTAACCCGGTGGCGATGCCGGCGAAGAGCTCAACGAGGACGATGCCGCCGGGCCGCTCGTCTAGAGCGTCTGCGCAGATAGGAGTCGGAAGTGGGCGACACTTCATTGCAGGGGTGCCGGGCTGAGCGGGCGGCGGGAAGGTACGCTCGGCGCTGTGCTAATGTGGCGCCATGCGGAGGGCGGCCACAGCACGGTCTGCGTAGTCACGCGTAAGGCTGGGGATGCGGTCAGTGAGCCGCTGCGGACGCTCCTCCCGTGCGTGGTTCTAGGTAGGTGCGCCACCGCAGGCGCGCATCCTGCAGGGTTGTGGGAGAGACAGTGCAGGCCTGACGTCGGGCCGAGGCCACGCACAGCTGCTGCCACTCGTCGCGCTGGGCACGGTCAGTCTGGTGCGAGGCCACGTGGGCCAGCTGGTCGAGAACGGGATGCGGAGTCAAGTAGGGGTGCGGGTCGAAGTAGGCCCGCTGGCGTGCGCGCATGTCTGCAGAGGGGACTGTGCAGACGAAGCGCTCGGAGCTGTCGACCTCTTGCGAAACCCTCACTCGCTGTGAGGATTTGCTGTGAGGACTTGGGGATCGAACTAGCCGGCGAGGGGCCAGCTGGACTCGCGGCCGGGGCTGCCCTCGTGGGATGGGCGCGTCCCGGGGTTGCAGGAGACTAGACATGAGCCGTGTGCGTGCGGCGGCCGTAAATGGGTGACGACTGGGCGGCCTGCTGTTGGTGCGGGCCACCTTGGGAGGAGGTGACCCGGAGGGACCGTCGCCAGCGATGTGGCTGCCAGGGACGCTGGGGCGCGCGGAGCTGTAGGGGCTAGCATCACGAAATGCGCCTCGGAAGAAGACTGAGCGTCGTCGCCAGCTGAGAGTGGCCGGAAGGGCGGAGTGTGGCGTCGGTCTCGAGTGTCGTCGTAGGGCGGCGTGACGAAGCGGGCTTGCGCCTCGCGGAGGGGAGTCACCTCTCGCGTCCCGCAAAGGGGTGTGAGCGATCGGGAGCAGCTCGTCTCGCGGAGAGGAGTGGTCTCTCGAGCGGGTCCGATGGTCGGCCAAGTGCGATGTGCGTAGGTCAGATGGGCGCAGATAGACGCGGTCGTGCGGTGTGGCTCGCGGACGCTGTGCCTGGGCGCTGGCTGCTGTATGGAGTGTGTGCTTGCGCTAGAGGAGGCCGCGGCAGCCCGGCTCGTCGCAAACAAATGCGCGATGCGGCGACACTCGTGGCTCGTCGAGCAGTCGTGTGACACTGGTCGGCTGGGTCCAGCGGCGTCGGTGCGACCCCTGCTGGGCCAGTCGTGAGTCATGGGCTGGCTGGGTGCGGTGAAGCTGGGCGGACCAGTAGGTGTGCGCTGCCTGCGTGCCGGAGGCGCAGCTGGCGGGGGCTCCTCGGGTGGCGCCGCGCTGAGGACCTCGACTGAAGCCTCTGGCAGTCGTTCCCACTGCGTCTCCTCCTCACTTTTGAGGGACTGGTCGTTGGATCTGCCAGGATAAGCTGCTTGCCGCATGGCCTCGTCTTCGGATACTGTGGGGCGAGGCCAGGTCTCGCCGAACTGCTGCGAGGCGTCGTGAGGGGGCGGCTGAGAGTCCACACTGTATTGAATGGCCACGTTAACAGGCACGTCGTGGCGAACGCGAACATCGGTCCTCGCGAACGGCTCACCGCGAGAGGCTAAGACCCCCTCATGAGTCGTAGGCGCTGCAACTGCACCGCGAGCAAGGGCGGCGGCAGCGATGGCTGTGCTGGCCGTGGCGAGGGCCTCAGTGGCATCGTCTGCCATCTGCCGCATCATCGCGCTGTGGGTAGTGCAGATGCGGATCTGCTCCCTGGCCTGGGCTGCCAGGACCTCAGCCTGCTGCTGCGGCGTGAGGTGGAGCTCGGCACTAGGTAGGTCTGGCTCCTCGTCCTGTGACTCGAGCAGATCCACCCCCACAGAGATCTCCTCGTCCTTGGGCCCGTCCTTAGGGGTCTTGACCACTGGCCGGCCATCGTCCAGCCCCATGAAGCCATAAAGAGCGGACACTGCTGGGCGGTGATCGACAATGTCAAGGGGCAAGGATGCGGTGCGCGTCCCCCCTGTCCTCCAGTCGGGACGATAGAAGACGCGCTCTGCCCAGTTGTCGACCGCGGCGCCAATGGGAAAGAGCACGTCCTGCCCTAGGAGCACATCGACGGACGCGGAAGGAGTGACGAGTGCGTGCCGATGGATGGTTGTCTCGTCTGCCGTGCCTGGGCGCAGAGTGAACAGTAGCGCCAACCTCGTGCGGCCGGCGACGGTCTTGGACGTGCCGGCGGCGGTGTTAATGCGCGACGGTGAGTCCTCCAAGTCAGCGGAAGAGAGTCCCAGCTGACGGAAGTAGCGGAGGCTGATGAGAACCGGCTGCGCGCCTGTGTCGAACATGATGCGCTGCGGCGCCTGGGTGTTGACGAGCACGATCCCCTGCGAATTATCCAAAAACGCGGCGTTAGGAGTGCTGATCATCCTGCGCTCATGCGCAGGGCGCGCGGGCGTGGATCGCACCGCGGTGGCTGCATCGGCCGTCGGCCTCCTGGCGGCGGTGCGCAGCGTGGCTCTGCGTGACTGGAGCATCAGCTGAGCGGCCAGCCTCGTTGTGTAATGAATCAATATATTAGTGGATATAATGTTCATTTAAATATAATAGTTACTTAAGTTCACCCTGCTGAACTTTAGTTAATAGTCAGTCTGCTGGACTTTACATAATTATCAGTTTAATGACTCAGTAAAAAGCAGCAGGCTGAAAGTCCATATAAGTCAGCCTGCTGACACATTCTTTGACAGCAAGCTGACTTCCGTACTCGGTAGCAGCAAACTGCCTTGATATGCATCTAAGTGCGATATGCTAGATGAATAGCCAGATGACATCCCTATGATGGATGGCTATTCGGGATGATGGGAGATGGCGGTGGATTTGGTTAACCGAGGTCCTACCAACGTGGTTAACTCCCGGGTAGGCGGTGCCATCGCACTGAGCGTTGAACAGTACACTCATTCCATGTACATATGCCAGGCATTGCCCTCGAGTTCGGCATTCGGAAACGAGGCCAACTCTCTTGTACAGCTTACTGAGAGAGATCTGAATCCAAGGCGAGAAGCCATTGATACGCACTGTCTTCTAACCTTGCTTATGTATGAGTTTACTGATTTGCATTATTGATGCTAGTTTACTCGCATTTGACTTACGAGTATTATTCCCTGCTAGTGTATTGTCCTTTGCCGTTTAACTAGTTAACGGAAATACCATAAAGATTACTTGCTGATATAAAGATCTTTATTAATTGTTAATCGCCTATTTGGTAAGACGATTCATTTCAGTGGTATCGGAGCAGTTATCACAGTCTTCTTTGTATTGTAAGGACAAGGTCTCAAACTAGCAACTCCCGAGACATGGAGAACCAGGATAACGAGAATGTCAAAAACCAGGCGGAAAGCCATGTAGCGGGAAACCGT
>WELA01006786.1:12621-24053 GCA_009602735.1 Mesotaenium endlicherianum
GGGAAGGGGAGGCTGGGGGAGGGGGTGGGAGGGGGAGGAGACGGGAGGCAAGAAGGAAGGTGCAGCGTGCTGGGGGGGCCAGGTGAGGGAGGGAGGGAGGGGGGGATCGTACGAATCCCGAGTGAGCGGAGTGCAGCGACAGGAGAGCGCGCTCCAGCACGTACAGGTCCACCGCCTTGTCCTCCGCCAGCTGGCTGTTGGACGCCAGCCCAAAGTCGATCAGCACCAGCTGCTGCTGCTGCTGCTCACCCGCTTGCGCCCCCCCCTCCTGCCCCTGCCCCCGCTGCAGCATCCCCAGCTGCCCCTGCCCCTGCTGCTGCTGGCTCCCCTCCGCGGCTCCCTTCTCCTTGCCGGCCCCTCCTGCCCCTGGCCCTGCTTGGGGGCCAGGGCCGGGGCCCGGGCCCAGGCGAGGGCGAGGGGGAGAGGGGCGCAGGATCATGTTGGAGGTGGTGAGGTCGCCGTGGATGATGCCGCCATCGTGCAGCTGCGCCACCGCGCGCCCCATCAGCCGCGCCACCCTCTGCACCGCCTCTGCGCACCGCCACCACAGCTGACGCGCGTCGCGCAAGTGAGTGAGAGCGAGCGCGAGCGCGTACGGGAGTGCAAACGGAACTGCGCGCCCCCCATTTGCCGCGCCGCCATGCTCCGCCCCGCCTCTTGCACCGCGGCCGGAGACGTGTGTCACGCAAGTGAGGGAGTGCGAGCGCGCGTGCGAACGCGAGTGCACGCCCCATGAAGACGCGCCACCACCCTCTGCACCGGCTCTGCGCACGGCCGGCGTGTATTGCCCGGTGCAGGCGGGTGCAAATTGAGAGCGAGCGAGCGCGCGCGCGCGCGCCACAGACAGACGCGAGAGCGAGTGCACACAGGCAGGCGCACGCAGGTGCACACTGGAGGCAAGTGCTTGCGCGCGTGTAGCACCACAAGCAGGCGCGACGGCGAGCGGGGGCGTACGCGCACGCACGCAAGCACACGTGCACCGACACAGGAGGATTTGCACGATAGCGCGGTGTGCACAAGCCCAAGACACATGTGTGCACACGTGTGCTACAACACAGCGGCTGAGTAGGCGGCAGCTGCCGACAAGAACAATTGCAAGAGGCGGAGGAGTTCGCCAAAAGAAGGGAAGCGCCGACGGAGGGGTCTGCGCATCCTGTAGCTGTAGAAGACCTCGCCAGGGCAGGCTTTTTAAAGTCTATGTCTAAGAACCCGAAACTCAAAACCCGACAGAGAGCAACGGCCGTGCCTCAGCTATGCCACCCGGCTCTGACTACACCGTTGCCCTGCCTTCTTTGACTGCACGGTTGCCAGCCTTCTTGCAGCGACGACGTGCAACGATGGCGGCGGCAATGACGACGGCGACGACGGCAAAAATGACGACGGAGATAGCGACGCATGAGGGCGGCGGCAATGACGATGGCGACGACGACGGCGACGACAGCGCTGATGACGGTGACAACAACGGCAATAATGACGACGGCAACAATGACAGCAATAGCGACGGCGGACATGACTGCAAGATCAGCAATGGAAAAATCCAATGGGGCCTCCCTCTTTCTCAATTACTCTCTCCTCTCTCTCTCGTCTCTCTCTCCTCTTTTTCCTTTCTATTCTCTTTCCTTTCGTTCCTCTCTTCTCTCTCTTCTTCCCTCTGTCTTGTTTCTATCCCCTTTCCCCTATCTCCCCTTCCCCCTGCCCCCTTTCCCTCTCTCCCTCCCTCCCTTTCCCCTCCGTATCTCCCCCTTCCCCCCTCCCCCTCTCTCTGTCTCTCTCGCTCTCCCCCTCTCCACAAACTCTCAGCGAGCGCTCCAGAGAAGATACCCGCCGGGACAGCGCCACGTGGCAGCCCACCGCATCATGCCACATCCACTCGACAAGGCGTGACGAGACGTCCCCCTCTCAACAGGGCCGCACGAGCAGCTCGCTCCGCGGCGTCACTACCCTAAACCCTGAACCCTAAGCCCTGAAGTCGGAACCCTAAACCAGTGGCCCGGCCCACTTACCAGCCCGCCTAATTGGCCCTCCCCCAGACAGCCAGCGACGTGCAGGCCTGCCTGCAGGTGGCTGAGCTCAGGGGTCAGAGGGGCCAGCAAGGACGAGAACAGGCAGGCAAAGGCAGCCACCTGTCCCACCCACGCCTGAGCTCGGCCTCCTCTCTGCAAGCACTACTCGAAGCACTAGGACACTAACAAGCACTCTGGAGCAGGGGCCCGGATGAGGGAGAAAGGGACAGGTGGCGGCGGCAGTCAGAGCCCGGAGCGCTCCCAGCCACGCGGAGGCATTGGCGGGAAAGCTGGAGCAGCGCCCGCCGGCCTGAGATCCCACTCAGCCTGAGCAAGCTCCAGAGTGCAAAAGAAAAGCATTTACTCGGCGAGAGGGGCAGGAGCCAGCGGAGAGGAGAGAGGTGGAGGAGAGAGGTGGAGAGGAGTGGAGCCTGGCAGCAGCAGCAGCAGCAGCAGAGCAGAGGCCACGGGGCGTGGTCGCGCTCGGCCCACCCTAAGCTTGAGGAGCTAGCTGAGACTTTGTGTGAGCGAGCGCGCTCGCTCAATGCAAGCCCGAAGTGAGCTTAATGCAAGCTTGCACTCGAGCGACGAGCTGGCAAGCGGCAAGCAGCGCGCAATGAGGGGGCAAGAGAAGGCCAGCAGAGGCGAGCAGGGGCAGGAGCAGAGGTCAGGGCGTAGGGTGTAAGTCCCGCCAGCAGAGATGGGAGGGGGCTGGCAGAGGCGGGCGGAGAAAGGCGCAGGGTTTAAGCTTTCGGGCTCAGGGCTTAGGTCTTAAGGCTAGGGGTCTTAGGGGGCCCACCCACCGGCGGAGGCGGGGTGGCCGGGGTCGAGCGCCAGCACGACGTCCTTGACGGACGAGCCGCGCACAAACTCCAGCGTGAGCGAGTGCGCGTCCTCATCCAGCGCATACAGCACGGGGACGTGCACGCCCAGCTTGCCCGCCTTCACCATGCTGCGCGCCTCCTGCAGAAGCAAAAGCCCGCCCCCCGCCCCCCCAACCCCCGCCCCGGGCATCCGCCAAGTACCAACTGGACACCCCCGTTAGTGACGGCGCGCCGGGGTCTAGGTCCTACATCCCACCNCACGGGGCAATCCAAATGCAACGCCCTCAGCCAACACGTGCTCAGGGCCTTTCTTGACCTAGTCTGATGGCCCCCCTTTCCTCCCCCCTCAATTTCTCTTCCCTCAAACGTCATGGAACGTTCTCAGACATTTTTAAAACAAGCATAATCTCCCAATTGCCCAAATTCAGGTCTAAAGCCTGAAGGGTGAAGCCTACCCCCTCTAACCTGAAACCCTAGGTCCCAAAGCCCAAGCACCTTAGCCCATTGAGCCTCAAGCCTACAGGCTGAAGTTTGAAATTTAGAATCTTGAGTACTCAGCCTGAACCCTAACCCTTAAGCCTGAAGCCTTCCCAATTATTCGCTCGCAATATTTGGAAAGCCTTTCTGACCCACCCTTCAAAGTGTATTCTTAAACCCTGAAAGCTGGATCCCGAAGATTTAACCCTGAAGCACAACCTGGTGGGGTTCTGGCGGCTGACTGGAGCTCCTCAGTCCTGGCGTAGGGACTGACAGCCAACTGAGGGTTGGAAGTTTTGTAAGTGTGACCGGCGGTTTTTTTACTAGGGTCTCTTGCACCGTGCATGAGCTGGGGAAGGGCTTTGAGGACTGTCGAGCGTGCAGCTGCCACATGTTGGACTGCTATTGCAGGACGAGGGACAGAACCTTGAACCCGCTTCACCTTCATGCCTGTCATAGAGTCAAGTTTACTGCACAGTTGGAACTGACAGCTGGCTCGTCCACGCCCCCTGGCATGTCCTTAGGTAAGGATGAGATGAGGTAAGGTCAGGTGAGCTGATCTGAGCCGGGTTAAGTTGACCTGAAAGAATATATATAAGGAAATATATATATATTGGAGGGAATATATGCTGAAGAACTGTTATGAAGGGCTATCTATCTATGGTGACAATACAGGTATAGTTTCGCGAGGGCATTGGTGGCATACTTGGAACATACAGTAGGTTGCCCGCAGGCCGTCTATCTGATGTTGACAGGTGAACTCACACAGCAAGAGTAAGCAAACTGCAACCACTACTTGGGGATTGTGAAGTTGCCAGGCAGCACATCCCAGTGATAAGAAACATACCCCCAATAGCCGACGCTGAGTTAGCTTGGTGTCGAGGACAGGATGCCGATAGTGTTTCTTAAACCTCTCCTTCACAACGGCAGATCTTCCACAGAATTGCACCTTGTATACCCTCTGTCCAGCCATCAGAGGAGCTCATTACATTCGCGACCAGTGAAGTATGACCTTATCAACAAGAGTTCCTGAAGTTGCATCCAGTTTCTTGCAAACCTTTGCCATTGATACAACAAAGGGTTACTTACAGCTTCAGCTCCCTGGCTCAGTAGTGGGCCTCTACTGATTCCGGGAACATTTGGAGGCAGCGAAGCATCTTCTTCCATTGTTTCCACACTGTTAAAAGATTAATCTCCTCAATGGGTTCTTTCGACCAAAATAATGCTTTCCACAATAAACGCCAAGGTTCCACGAAATATTGCAAGCACACAACGCTAGCAAGGTCTGTCTAATACGTCCCGCGGAAAATGTTGACATGCCATTTAAGTTTCAAATTGACCAAGAAAAACGTCCTCGTCTGCATGGACCTATAGCTTAATTGTGGCTATAGCTCTGGGACCCCAACTTTGGGTTGCTTCGGGTCCGTTCTAATCAAATCTAATTGCTCTTGATGCTTTTGCGATGCCGTGTTATAGAGCGCTCGTCTTGTAACGTGCCCGTCATGACAATCACCTTCGCTTCATGTTATTTATGGGACGAGGCACGTCGACCGTCGGGAGGGTTTGACAGACTGCTGTTCGACGCCACGCTCTTTGCGACATGACCCTGCACGAAAGCAGCGTCTCCAAACTGCAAAGCGTCCTCGCGTCTCCAGATAACGTGCTGCGGCTAAATTTGGATAAAGAGATCTCGCATAGCACTAATAGAATTTGATCACTCTTCCCGTGCCCATAGCCAAAAAGTTTCCTGGTTATACTGAGACCAGTTGTAATTCTTGTGAGGCATACACGGTGACAGTAATGGCTGCCATGGTGGCAACCGTGAGCAATGCGTGCATTTCGTTTCATAGTGCCGTTGCAATTTGTCCTGCTGCAAACGGAAGGAGTAGCTCCTGTCAATACAGAGCTGCTGAAGTTGGGAAAACTCCTGGCCTTTTCCAGCTGGGAGGTCTCAGAAAAGACTGTTATCTCTCCGAACGAGACTTGTTCGGAGGATATAGTCAAACAATATCTGAAAGACATATGTGCAACAAAGCGCATAGTCTCACATCCAGAGCTAACACCTCGGCAGTTGCATCGGCTAAGTTGTCTCCGACTCTTGCCACCCGTCGTTTGATCTTGCTCAGACACGCAAAGAGCTCATGGGCTGATCCTTCTTTGAAAGACCACTATAGACCTCTTAGCAAACGTGGAAGAGAAGGAGCTGTAAGCATTGCTAATAAGCTGAAAGAATTAGGATGGATTCCGAGTTTAATTCTCTGCAGTGATTCCGTCCGCACACGGCAGACTCTAGAACTCATGGGAGAAGCTGTCAAGGCATTTAAAGAGGCAGAAGTTGTGCTTTTGGGAAGCTATTACTCCATTGCTGCAATGGATGGCCAGACTGCCAAACATTTACATGACACTGTTCTGGAGCATTCGAATGATAGCCAGACGACAGTGATGTGTATGGGTCATAATAGAGGGTGGGAAGAAGCAGCGTCGGAGCTCTCTGGGAGAATAATAGAATTGAAGACTGCAAATGCCGCTTTGCTTGAATGCAAGAAGCCTGAGGCTGACTGGGGCAGTGCATTTGCTGCTGGTTGGAAATTGAAGAGTGTGGAAAAACCTGACGCACAATCAGCTTGATGTCCCACCAGCTCTTTCAGCAGCATGTGCTTGACTTGACTCAGGTATGCCCACCTTAAGTTGGCAAGAGGTTAAGACAGGCTTTTTATGAAAGCCTATTTCTTTTCAGCAAAGACTTTGTTGTGCCAGGAACATCACTTCCCTTCAAGTTTGAACGAGGTTTTGACGTTTTCCACATATTTCTAAATTTATGAAAAGCAATCCACATCAGCCATCAAATTGTCTTCCTTGTGCAGGCTTGAATCGCCAAGTTGATGCTACCAGCAGCAAGAGTAAAGCTACAAGTTGCAATCTACAAGCTGATTATGCAAGAACTCTTGACCACGGAGGTAAGGTACTCCCCTCTCATATTTTGATTCTCATGGTTAGATGAACATTTATATATGTGATGCTTGGCTGCAGCATATTTTTCATGCCACTAGGTTTTTGGAGGTTGTCGTGGCGGTGCTGCACATATTAAACCATGTTATTTGACTCTTCTATTTTGTGTGATGCCGTTTTTATTTTCGTGCGTTGCAGGGTTGAGCTTAGAATTAGCAAAGAGCGCTTGCTGTCCCTTTTTTCAATCACAAGACGTCTGAAGGATACAGTATGCCCAGCAGTTCCAGCAAGATCATGGACTTATTCAAGACTGTGATACGCTACTTTACTGTGATTTTTGTAGTGGTTACAAGGGGCAAAGTGGTAGTTCTCTACAGGTTGGCTTACTGGACCTAGTGCAGCCAACATTTACGCCAAGTGCAGTATGTTACACCATCACTGAAATAGCATAATGTGACTCATGTAGAAACCAGCTGTGGTGAAATAGCTTTGTAAGATATATCTATATTGTTGTCCAACTACCTCCTTATGAGGCAAAAAATTTGACGAGCTAAACATTGGCAGGAAAGTGATCAAATTCTCCTCAGAGCAACTTGCGATTCCAATGAGCTGTCCAATCTCAAGTTGGGCACAATACCATGTGAGATCTAGTCTCAATACAACAGTACAAAAGCATTTTTATTCGAGCATTATTGTAATGTACAGTGCATGTTGGCCTGGTTGCCAAAAGCGCCTGCCTGCAGCTAGACTGATGATAGTGGTTGATGTGTAACACCATTGCAGGCGACCTAGCTGAGGACCAATCACTATTGTGTGCTTTTCAAGCAGTTCTTCTTGAAAGTGCATGTCGTTTTTCATGTAGTCGGATATTGTAGAACAAGGACTTGATGATCTACAATGCTTTCTCAATGCCCAGTTCCTAATGCAAAACAGCTGTACTGTTCAGCCAACCCAAGCAAAAGTTGTCTTCAGGAATCAACTGTGATACCTGAATGGCTAGGATCATATCCCAAAATTAGACAGCAGCAAGGTTAAGAACTCCCTGTCTTCCAGTCTTTTCTTAGTGCCTGGTGCTATAAGCTCATACTGGTTTCCAACCTTACACAGTGCCCTTCCCTTTGCTGAAGTTATGTTTTTGCCTTACTAATTTATCAGAGGCCGAAGGGTCACAGTGAGCTGGAATATATAAGGATTTCTCCCACCCTAGGCACAGGCTTGACAGGTCCTGAAACAGGTCTTTTGCAGACAGGGCAGCCTTTTGTGGCCTGACTCGTCTATCAAGTAGGGCTAAATTCGAGCTGGATTGTAAGCATTTGGTAGGATGATGGATGAAGTAAAGCAGCTTATGCTGCAAATAGTCGCCTTACACGGTTGAAGCACACATATGTGGTTACGTCTACAACACTTGCAAGAGGTGTTACTGAATGCTCATACTTCTCAAAAGCACATTTCATTGAGCCTTCATGCCTTACTGGTCTCCCTGAAATGTCCACCCGTAATTTCCTCAGGTTGCCAGGACTAATCCACCAGCGGATTAGTTTACATAGTGCAGCAAGAGTACCTTTTCATGAGTTACAGGAGAATTATGAGTGTGAAGCTTCCCACTTAACATTTTCTGTGCTCTGACCTGAACATAGACCTGAAAATACGCAACCTGTCACTCCAGTCATCTGTAACTGGTCACCTTGCCATCACGTATACTCTCCCCTTAGTAATAGCATTTACTACATCGTGTACTCGAGCTTGACTTGCTGCAACCAGCTTCTCAGCAGACCTCTTAAAAAACTAAAACGTTTGAGAGCTCCCTGTGATGAGACTTCCTATTAAACATTAACGTTAGCACATACGTCTTGGGGGCGTGCGATTATGTCGAACTTAGCACCCAATATAACGAGCAGTTAGTATCTGAAAAGCAGGACTATTCACCCGCACGAAAAGAGAAAATGCGGTCAAACGAGAACAACAATATTGCCATGCAAAATTCACAAAACACACTTATAAACGGCTTGCAACCACGCATCTGAACCCGACTGGAAAAGCAAGGTCGAGGAACCGGATCAAGTTTCAGTTCGACTTCAGCTATTGATGAACTAAAATTTCGCACAAGAATGAGCGCAGTATGTGGAGCTAGGTTGCCACTTTCATTGACGAATTCTTAGAAGCAAACTTGACAACTCTACATACTCGTTCCGTAGGCTCTTTAACTGCTAACATAGGCTTTTAGGCTCAAAGGCACCCCGATTTCTAAGTCGTCTGAGTGCCTCGTGGATGAGCGCCTATGCTTCGGTTCATGCAGCTCTATTGCTCTTTCTGTGATACAGACCGAGGCGTCACTCATGAAATTGTGAGACGATGAGTAAACGGACTAGTATGTTAAGACGACCGTGATTTAAGCCTGGTGGCATGTTCTTTACGTGTTGTGCAGAAGCACTATATGATCCTTCCACCCTGATTATAGGGAACGCTGGGTGTTATACGAACGTTCTCATAGATCCTCTTTATAGATCAATAAATAGATAACTACCTTAGAGCATGCTGGCTTCATTTCTTGCTCAAAATCACTCGTGAGAGACTCAACTAGCATGTCTCTTGCCGCGGTGGGGCAGCATGGGCATGCTGCTTCACTGGCAGTCTTCGGTTCTGTGACTGCTACAGGCAGTAGTTCGTCACGCTTTGAGGGCACAGCAGTCATATTAGCTTGTAGAACTTCATGCCACCAGCCGATTGGAAGGTAAAGCTTTCTAGGGCTGTCCTGTTGGCAGTCAGTCCTAGAGTTGGCATTCAGTCCCAGTGTCGGCACAGAAGGATGAGTGTTACGTCTAAGGGCTTAAGGGGAGTAACTACCTCTTCTTAGTTCGACTGCTTTTGGCTACTCTAATTGCTGCCTACAAGAAATATACGTGAGGGACCACGAGGGAAGAAGTATGAGTTGACATCTGCAGAGGTTAAATTAATGAGTGGTCTTTGAAGTGCCAAAAAAAATGCCCCCAAAGAGTCACACGTGGGTCTACTCTTTTCTTCTTTATATATTCACAGATGTTTACAAGTGGATCTGGTTATATGAAGTCCACAAAATGCCTGCTAGTTTATCTCCTTGAATCCCATTATGTACCCCCTCCTAAAAACCTGGGAGTATAATTCCCATTTGGAGAGCTCTGCGTCTCTCATTGGGTGGTAGACAATGGATGTCACATGTGAATGCTTGCTCTGGCTTCCTCAGTAGTTGACATCTGTCAAACACGTCACATGACCTGCCCTGGGAGTAGCCTCCTCCATCCCCTGCACTACCTGCAGTCCCCCATCTTCTGCTGCTACTTCAGGTGGAATTCTTGCTGCTGCCACTTTGACCAGTTCACAACATCTTAAGCATACACACACACACACACACACAGTTATACACACAGGCACGAGCACTCGTGCGCAAGCGTGATTCCTAACGCATTAACTGGCCTCCTAGTGTTAGCCTACAAGAGCATCAGTATCAGCAAGGGAGGGGAGGGGAGGGTTACTAAGGACTTCCACTCCAGCTAGTCCTCCTGGCTCAGACAGTCTTTATATAGCCATTCATCCTTGTGCAGATGCCACATGCCCTCTTGTCTGACAGGAGGGTCAACCGGACTCCCTCCGCTGCATGCTTGCGCACCTCTGATCTCCTCCCCACCCCACCCCACCCCGCCCCACGTCGACTCAGCAGCCCTTCATTGCATTTTATCCCATATATCGGTTGTTACATATATCGCGTATTACCGCACATGTTATTGGATACCACTAACTCTCTCACGGCTTTTTGGCTCTCGCAGGCTCCCTGCAAATGCGCGCCACTCCGTCGACCGCCACTTGTCAGCATCCGGAGCACCCTTCAGGGGGCGCGAAGATCCTCTGATGTTATGCCACAGGAGGCTGAGCGGCGTCTCGAGAGACGAGACAGGATCGCTCTCGTGGCGACAGCACACAAGACCTCGGGCCGCAGGCAGGTGGCCAGGTGGCAGCAGGGAGCCCCCGCCACCACTGCCGCCCGCAGGCGCAGGCGCCTCCCCCAGGAGGCCGAGGGGGGGCGTCAATCCCTCCCCAACCTCCAAGCTCAAGTTCGACGATGAGTTCAATGACGCGTTCATTGACGATTTGGAGTATGAGGCGCTCCGCTCGGGCAAGCTGGGCATGGGCAGGGCCCCCAAGCAGCGCCCGGTTGGGTGGAACGTGGAGCCGCCAGCTGCCCCCGACGAGCCGCTCGGCAAGCAGCTGGTGAAGGGCAACAACAAGTTCATCCTGGCAAGCTGCTTCCTGCTGGGGATTGGCGCGGGAATCGCCGTCGACACCGTGGTGAACGTGGAGCCGTCAAACGTCGCGTCGCGGGAGGTGATCGACCGGCAGACGCCCAACCCGGACATTTGCATCGCCAGCGGAATGAGCGCCATGGTGCTCGACCAGCGCCTCTTCATCTCCTTCAACCCGTACGGCGAACCCTCCCCACCTCTCCTGTCCTGCCCTCAATGTTATTTTGTGCTATCTTCTCTTGCCTCTTCATCTCCTTCAATCCGTACGCCGAACCTCCCCCCTCACCTCTCCTCTCTTCTTCTCGCCTCTTCGTCTCCTTCAACCCGTACGCTGAACCTCCCCCCTCATCTCTCCTTTCCCCCCTTTGCCTATTCTTTCTGCTCTCTTATCCTTCTCGTCTCTCCATCTTCTTCAACCCGTACGTCGAATCTCCCCGTATATCCTTTTCTGCTCTTTCTCATTCTTTCTGCTCTCTTCTCCTCCACTCCGCTTCATCTCCTCCGACCCGTCCGTCAAACCTCCCCCTCCTTCTCTCCCGCCCTTTACACACATCATCTCTCTCTACTCCCTCCTCTGTCTCGCCTCTTCATCTCTTTCAACCCGTTACGGCAAGCTCAAGGCCAAAAGGGCTCCCCTCGGTGCTCTCACTATCCATCTCTCTTTCTCTTCAGCTCGACTGTGCAGCATTGTAAAGCTCGCAAAGCTCGCAAAGCTCGCAAATCTCGCCTCGCCTTGTCGCGATCGGCTCCTGGTCTGATGTGTCGTCACCCCTGGCCTCGTCCCCTTCCCTCACGCGAAAAGTGATGGGCTCTCGTTGCTCTCTGCAAGCACTCTGATTGAGGGAAGACCCGCCACTTTGTTGGGCTTGCAACCTGCGCAAGGGGACGGAGGGGGGGGGGGGGGG
>WELA01006786.1:42592-63476 GCA_009602735.1 Mesotaenium endlicherianum
CAGGGGAGCGGGGAGAGGGGGGGGGGGAGGGAGGGAAGACCGGGAAAGGGGGCGTTTCTTACTAGGTGTAGGTCCCATAGCCTGGGAGAAGCCAAAAGTGGAGTCGGCGGCTCCACCCAGTACGTGCAGGAAAATGGGAGCGCGCGCGCGCGCGCCCACACACACACACACACACACACGCGCGTGCGCGTGCGCGCACACAGAAGCACACACAATGATAAGTATATGGCGTGCATGACGCGGTTCATACCGCTGTATCCAGAAGAATACAACACTTAGTATACACCACTTCACTGCGACTGCATGATTCGGACAGGCGCATTGCAAGGGCACGTCTTGCCCAGAGGGACTCACTTGTCTGTCATCAAAGTGCATGCATATTCAGCCCGCCTAAGGCATATGTGGGGGAAGCTTCCAGCGTTCCCCTTTAGTCCTGCAGAGGCTCGTGTTCTTGCTGGCGCATTTGACAGGCAGGCATACAGTTTGTAGATGATTTGCATGAGCGCGCGCAAGCGCAAACGCGAAACGGCGATGATTCTTAACTCTGCAAGCAGCAAGTTCATCTTTAATCCTATTTGGATGTCTATTTGTCATGATGTCAGTAAATTCACATGCAGCTTTGAGGAGCAAACGTGCACGCACACGCACACACACACACATACACACACACGAGAGAGCAACACACACGCGCGCACACACACACACACAGATCTGCGTTGCGCACTTTTGGTACTTTCATTTGCACTTAGTAACTTTTGATGGTTTTCTGCAAGTATGTGCATTTGTGACTATACATCTATGAATGCCATCTTGTGGGTACTCAAACAAACTGTTCTACACTTGTGTCACATTGTTGTACCTTGGTAGTAAAAAGGCAAACTGCAGGTCCCAAAGGCAACGGCCCCACCCGGGAACACTCGGTCATGGATGGCCTGTGGAACACGTCAGCCTCTGAAAGCTTTTAGTAAAATTTGAGGGGTGGTGTAATTGATGCAAGTATATTCCCCAGCTATGGCGGTTGACGTCAAGCCCATACATCTTAGTGCATGGAGTGCAGCTTGAGCCACCAAAGGATGAAGCATATGCTTTGAGTCACAATGCATTTCAACGGCCGGTAAGGCTTCATTATTATGAAAATTAAGGCCTTAAGCAGCACCTTGTGCATGATCTCGCTGATGCTGGGCCTGTCGGCCAACGACAGGCCCAGGCAACCATTCATCTTGTCTTACGAAAAAAAAAGTAACGCCTGCTAACTTGGAATTACGACTACTACATTATGACTCAGGAGTCAAACTTCAAGCAGCGTGTTGACTCAGAAGTAGGACGTCCTCGACAGAGTAAAACATATGCCTGAGCTAGACCTCTCCCGTCCTGTATCCTACAATCAGCTACAACAGCCTTCGTTTCAGCAATGAGGCTGGCAGTGATGTATCACAGCTTCGAAAGATCAACTTTGACCTCTACCGGGAAGCTTAACATGATCTTAGTATGAACTAAGGAGCAGCAGCGCGCTACCAAGCAACATACACATCATCGTTCGAATTTGCCAGTAGGGCTTTCTACTAGCTTCGTCCTAGCTCTGAGCGTTCACTTGATTCATAAAAGCAAGCTCGTCATTCCTCGATTTGTTGAAGCTTGGATGTACTTAGACGTCGTGTGATGTTCCAACGTTGACTTTTGGACGTCGCAAGCATGTAAAGCCGCCGCTTCGATCGTGTGCAGACGTGTGCCGACCATGTGAGCTCGGACTCGGAACCTCGTTTAGGTGCCCTAGTATTTATGTCAAGTTTTTTTTTGTATTGAAAACGTATTAAAAGTCCGCGCGGAGCAGCGTGCTGCATGAGAGAGCGTTTACCGTGTGCGGTCGCATTGTCATGAAGCGGTATAAGCCCACATGCAGAAGACTGCTGGAGAGGAAGAAAGAAGGCTGCAAGCAACGTCCAGTGTGCTGCAGTCTCAAGTATACCGATATTATTGAAAGTTTCTACTTTGTTTTTCTTCTACACTCGGTAGCGGGTAAAAGTCAGGCTGCAGTTTCTATCTGTGCCATACGGACGGTAGCTCGTTAGCGCTCGTCGGAGGCAGACCTTCCCACCTAGGCCGCTAGCGCTTCCCTTCAGGAGTATGAACTTAGAAGATTAGAGAACTCCTGTAAGAACGTAGTTTTTCCTTTTCAGAACTCTACAGAGCGAGTAGGATCGGTTCCGGGTCCGGACACACTTGTTTCTATTATATCTAGGCCCTTGTAGGGCCCTAATTTCGCCATGAGGTTGGAGAAGTGCTGGTTTTGCTCGTCCACTATATACCCGGGGCATGGGACTCTTTTCGTCAGAAATGATGCTAAGGTGCGCAGCCTATTTTACAGTGAAGTACCGCGTATCTATTCATACTTCATCATGCAGCACCAATAAGATTTTGCGTTTTGTTGTACATTCTTCGTTGTGCACCACCTGATATATAGGACAATGGATGTTGCAGATTTTCAGGTTTTGCCGGTCAAAGTGCTCCAAAAACTTCAAGATGAAGAGAAATCCAAGGAAAGTGAAGTGGACTAAAGCATACCGCAAGCTTCACGGGAAAGACTTGGCCGTGGTAAGTTTGTAAGACGTTCTACCCAAAGGAAACAGGATAAGGACGTTCTGAAGGATGCATCTTTGAAGAAACTCGTCCTAGACCTATAATCGTGACATTATACTGACGTCCAATTGCCAGAATAGCAACAGATTTTTCTCCTAGTTGACAGCTACATAGAGGGGAAGTTTGCCTTCTGGCTAACTCGTAGCCTAATATCTTGACTGTAATCTATCTCTCAGGACTCTACATTCGAAATGGAGAGGAGGAGGAACAGACCAGAAAGGTATGACAGGCAGGTTGTACAGGACACCGTGAAGGCCATGAAGCGCATTGAGGAGATACGCTTGAAACGACAGGAGAAGTTCTGGGAGAAGAGGTACTTCATCATTTCCTCTTTACAAGCAAGGTTGCTCTTTGGGATATGGAGGACCCCCAAACATTACCTTAGCCCGCTAAATTTCCTTTGCACACAAACATTGTCGAGCAGAGAACTCAGTGCTTATGGCAAAGCTTACATACTGATTATTGTACTGGTGGTCCTATAAAAGGAGATGCTTGTTGCTGGGTACTCTTGGGGGGGTGTTTGGGAAGATGTCAGACTGCATTCTGGCAGCTTATCTTAATTAAGTCTGTAGAATGGAAGTGAGATGAGTTAGTAGAAGGATGTAGAGACACCTAGTTTGAGTTCAGGGGAAGACAGTGTTGGGGGACTCTGTTTGCTGAAGTCCATTCCTGATCCTACATGCATCCTCGTTATCACCTGAGTACTTACTACGAGTGAAGCAAGGGTTATCGAGAGTGGAGCACGGTCTTTCTGTGCTCAATGCTCTATCAGGGAATCATCTAGACTTGACAGTGTAAATATGGGATAAGTGTCAATTTTCTGTTCTTATATAAGGTGGTGCTGTGTGCCATTTTTTGCAAGTGTGAGAGCTGTCACACAAGCTGCACCCAGTACAAGCCGGGTCCACGGTCCTTTTCGTTTTGAAAACACAAAATCCTGACTTGTAGTCATGATAGGATTGTGCAGTTGTGATTTGTTTACACCCTGCCCCCCCTGAATAGCTTTAGGAGGAGACTCAAGTGTAGCGACGGGGGCTTGGACACTTTGACTTTTGATTCTGAATTTGTGGTCCTGGAGGAGGAATTAGTGCTCTCAGGAGTTCTCTTGGCACTAAAAATCTCACTTTCTCCTCGTGTGCGAAATAAGGATGAACAGTTTGTTACTTGTTAGGTTTGCTAGAGAGTTGCCTCTTAGGGGTATTGCTTTGTTTGTATCGAAGTTGTTGTCTGCTGGTGTGTTTGTACTCATGTGTGCAACGTGTTCTGATTGCAGGATGAAGGGCAAGAAGGCTCAGGAGAAGAAGGAGGCGATGGCAGAGCTCGAGCAGAACATTCATCTGGTCAAAGCCCCCGGAGCTTTGCAAGCGGAGCCCAGTCTTACTCTACCGAAGCAGCCCGAGAAGATCAAAGTCAAAGTATTGAGAGTTCCGCAAGCTCAGGCTATGGATGCCGAGTAGTGTGCATGTATCTCGTCTGTACTTTGGCGGCAGTAGGAAAATCTTAGTTGTAGTTTGCTTAATTAATACGAAAGTATTGGAAACTGTTTGTGCCACTCTCAAATGCCCTCTTGAACAAGTTGCCTCCCTATTTTGAAGGTAGTTGCAGTGGCGAAGTCTTTCTCGATCCCTTTATCCTTCTCTTGATGGTGACTCAAACCTTAAATCAAAAGCTGACACTATCCCAGATTACGCTCTCATACCAAACTTTTGTTGGTAGTGACCGTCATAAGGAAGATGTTCAACAAGATATTACCAGTCCAGATATTTAAACAGTTTAACAAAGGGTTATCCCATGCGACCTAGAATGGTATGGAGGATGTATGTGACGACATCCTTTTCTGTCTCCTTGGAATTGCGAAGCAGGGTCTATGTTTATATGAACGGCTGGAAGATACTACCCAAGAAATTTATCATGTCATGTTGATCCAGCACCTGAACCTTTTTTAAGTGTGTAGGAAAAGTCCTCAGAGGTTTTGCTACGATGCGCGAAAAAAGCCGATAAGAACTTCTTGCAGATTGCATGTGGAGTGACGTGTATCACTGCAAGTTCACCATATGATGCTTGACAGAACATGTCATAATTGGTTGGATATGAAATGGATATGAATTGAAAAGTTGCACATGACAAGGATGGCATCATTCTGGTCACACTGCAGGAAAATGCTGCCCTGTTGAAGTAGTACAAAGGAAATTGTGTCTACTCCAGTAACAATGGCATCGGTCTTGAATTGACCAGGGCAAGTCCGGCATCAGACTCTGATGCACCTTATTTTTAGCACGGACTTGACCCTTCTACTTTTACAAGTTCTGGGCCAAGAGCTGCTCCATCTGCTTAATTCTCGAGTTGATGGACAAGTCAATATACTTGTCACCAATCTCTATCACTAAGCCACCAACTATGCTGCGGTTGACCTGCAAACGAGGAAACACCGCTTCCATCAGGCACGATGCTGACATGCAAGACCTTCTTACTAAAATCTCCCACATAATTGGAGTACATGACATACTGCTCTGCTGTTTGAAAGAACCCACCTCAGAGGCAAAAACCATCCTCGCAATGAGCTTGACCTCTTTGACCTAAAATGACCTAATATGCGCGTACCTAGCATAATACCAAGGTCATTAGAGTAAACTAAAGCTGAAACACCACGTCCCAGGCCATCTAGTTACACAGGAAGTCAATGGTCATATTCTTACAAGCTTCAGAGAAGTGAATCGGGTATATTGTGACACGTTACAAGCTGTCAGAGCAGAACGAGGTTCGCCAGAAAGCCCAGTCTAAGCGCAAGCTGCTTGCTCAAAACACCATCCAATAATCATTTTTAAGAAGTGAAAGTTACATGAAGGGGTGACTGCTAACTGACCGTCTGCTCGAGCTTCAAGACCTGCCCGGGCTTCAGGTATGCCTTCAAGGCATCCGTGATCTCTGACGACTCCGTGGGTGTCAGTTCCTGCCATCAAAACCCTTCAACAGCATGAGGGACGCAGAAACATAAACCAAGACTGCTTCCATAACCAATAACTACTGCAGCTAGCATTGGCCTCCAGAGTCTCCCAACTATTTCACCACTCGCATGCACCATGTGTCCTGGCGCTGTTGTTCATGTTAAGATCCTACATCTGGAACTTTCACAACGGCACTTACCATGGCAGCAGTCACCTTTGCCTTCACTTCCCCACGATGAGCCATCAGAAGTTCCTCATATGCCCCAGCCACCTTAGGGAGCTGACTCAAGCGACCATTTTCAGCAAGGACAGCTGCCATCCAGGGGCTTGAAAGCAAGAGCTAACATATCAGCACACGCAGGACACAGCAGATGCCCTCCTATAAGCACCCTCGATGCACTAAGGAAAGGCATAGCCAGCAAATCCACTTAACATCTCTAGCAACAGCTGAGGCATTCTGTCAAAAAACCAACACACAACTCATGCAAATGCCCCTTTGGACATAGCTTGAGATAGAATGGGCAGTTCTGCTATCCGTGTAGTAGCAGGACTGCCCCTCAATAGAATGTAAACCCTAAATGACTGATATGAACCAAAAGCGAAGGAAAGCTGAATGCTCAGACCTAAACAGAGTCTGTTACATTGGGTGCACAGTTCACACTGAAAGCATACCTAGAAAGTTCTTAGTTATAGGAGTAAACTCCGCCTCGCCAAATATCTTCTGAATCGCTTCCACTCGAACACCCTTAGGAACTGAAGGATCCCTCAGAAAGTTGGAGAACTGGGGGCTGCTAGTTGACAGATTGGCGAGCTGCTGGAGCTCCGCACCAACGGGATCCAGAGCTTTGTTCTTTGCAGCAGAGACATATAATGCAGATGCGTACTTCCCAGCAACGCCGAAAAGGGCAAGCGGAGGCTGCAACAACGAAGCACATATTATCTCTAAGTAAGTGACAGAAGTAAGGAACGAATAACAAGCGTACCCCGTGGTATTAAAATACTGAGTAAGGTCTAGTGGAAGCACGTACCTGAGCATCTGCATCAGCCGCAGCAGCAAACGATCTCTGGGCCTGCAAAATGATGAAGTTCACCACTTTCAATTACCATAAAATTTCGCACGTATATGCAAGATAAAGTGATACTGGAAACTGCTAGCCCACGCACCTGGAATGCACCAGAAGGTGCTACTCTGCACGAGCTAAATGAGTCATTAAGAGCATGACGAAGAGCTAAGCTCCTGACAGTGGAGCGCAGCATCCTTCCGACAAACTGTGTTAAGATAAAAGATTGTTGCGTTTTCCAAACAATTCTGGTCCAAACAACTTCTCGCAGTGGAAGAAGTACTCCTTATAACTGATCTCTACTATCACGTTGACATGGTCATGGTGGATGAACCCATCAGAGGGGAACAGATGGAGGGAGCAACGGAAGGGGACTTGCTCACAAAATGGGATTGGTAAGCGATCAACATTGTTCGCGCGCGTTCGCAGTCTGACCTGCTACAGCCTCCCCATTCACATTACACACCAGTACACGCAGTTGCACAGTGCACACATTCAAGGGATTTGAAAGTTCCCACGAGCGGGAGCGTACCCATTCCGAAGCGCTTGCCTGCTAGTGGTGCCTATAGCTGCTAGACTTGATGACGGAACTAGCATAAAATTTTGAATGTGGTTCGCCATGTGGTTCGCCGGGCTGGAGACCACTTGAAACAGTTGATGACGCAATTTTGAGCTGTTTTATAAATTTTTTATATCTATTTACAAGTCGCTGAGAATTGTGTCCAAATTGGTGGACATTGGGAACCAATTTGAAAATTGACACGCTTAACCAGATTACCTCCGCTAGCGTTCGCAAATGTACGGCTCTAAGGCAGGAAGAGGTATCACTGGAGTAGGGTGACGCGCTGCGAAAGCGTTTGTGCCAGAGGGGACTACAAGCAACTTCTGCATTCGCTGGGCTCGCGAAACGAAGTCACGGGCCCAACAAGCTTCTTGTTGCCGGGCTTCTAAAGTATAAATATGGAGCTCTGGCAACCTCTTCTTCAATGTAGGAAGAGGGTCTGCTGGACGTTAGGTTGCTGGTTTAGCTTTCCATATTCTAGGGGTAGAAAGGCAGAAAGTTTCGTTAAGTTCTGCTCGTCGCGAAGCATGCTGCCCTGGAAGGCTGCTGGATTTTGCCAGCAGATAGTGCCTGAAACTTACTCGCACCTCTGGCTTTGGGTTCCTTTTGCCAACTGGAAGCACCAGCTCTTGCTTTGCTCTTGAGAGAGCCGGCAGACTGCAAATATGAAGAAGAAACTTGACACTCGCTTTCCTGCGGTAAGAGTCCTTATTGCTTATACTGTTCCAGGTTTTTTCGATGATTGATTGTTCGTAGGAGTCATCGTATTTGGTCGGCCTCCGAACTCTTGACTTTACTAATTGTTTTTTTCTCTTTTTGACAGGCTCGAATAAAGAAGATTATGCAAACAGATGAAGAGGTGGGGAAAATTGCTCTAGCAACACCTATATTAATTTGTAAGTTCACTTTCATTCCCCTTCGTATATTTGGAGTAATGCTTATATACGAGCCTACTGCTGCTGTGCCCTAATGGAACTAGAAGAAGTGGTCAGACTAGAATACTGCACGCCCTAATGCATTAGAGACTTCGTCATTAAATACTTGTTTAATTGACTTGGTCACTTTTGATGTTTAACTACAGCATTATGTGGCAACTTACTACGATGAGTCCTCCTTTGTACGGGACTTTTAGGTTTCCAAGGTTTAAAGGGTTGTATATTGACGTATTCTTCTTTTGGTGCAGCCAAGGCTTTGGAGCTTTTCCTCCAAGACTTGTGTGAAAAGACCCACGAGGTTACAGTGGAGAAGGGTGCAAAGACAGTTAGCGCTGCTCATCTGTGAGTCTCGTTGGTCACCTTTTTTGGGGGGGCTTTGTGTATTCTCTGTGCTTGACACGTCGGATATTACAGTTGGATGAGATGCTGGCGTGAGGCTATTAGTTTATACTTTGACTTTGTTCTTGGTTTGTGTGTTTTGTTGTTTGTAGTCTTGTATCATGTACTGCTGGATGTGACATTGGCGTTTAGGGCCAACGTTACTTCACTTCATCAATTTTTAGGTTGTTAGGATTTGTGCTTGGAATAGAACGCCATTTTACATTGGCATTGCACTTGAACCCCCAAAGAAGATCACAGTCAAGAGTAAACTTTGGCTCTATATCCTTGTTGCAATTTGAAGTATGATATATGACAGCCCAGCCCGATCGTCAATATTTGTAGCTGTTATTTCGCGACTGAATGAAGGGTGCTTGTCATGAGAGCAGGAAGGAGACAGTGACCAGACATGCTGCATACGACTTTCTGCAAGAAGTTTTAATGAAAGCCCTACAAGTGGGACATGATGCTGGATCTGATGACAACAATGGTCTAAAAAGGTATGAAATCATATGCCTGGCAAATGCAGGGTGTGAAAGTCTGTTACTGTTTCTGAAGAGGTGATTGCAGGAAGAGACATTTTAACGAAGTGAGTTGTGGATGTTCTAGTATTCAAATTTCTTGTATTGCATTTCCAGTTCTGTTCTCGTTTGTCTCCATACATTTGAAAAGTGGGGTGCAAAGATAATTCGTGTCTCGTGTGTCACCAATATTGTTTCAGTGTGGAATTTTTGGTAGTGAAAGCCTAATTTGGATGTCTGTAACGCTATTCTGGCAGAACTTCGCCTGATGCCGATGAGGAGGCAAGTGACGTCGACGAGGAGCAGAACAAACGCCCTAAGACGGTTAGTACTATCAATTGCGCATTTCTAGCAGTTGATTTTGAAAGATACGGGAGCTTGCAGCCGCTTACGGATGTTGTCTAAGTTATTGATTGCAACAACTGCAGAATTGCGTGGTGGCTAACTGATGTCTTTTGCAACTGCAGGAACCTGCACCCACTCTTAAGCGCGTGAGGAGCAAGCCTGTCGACAAGGCTGGGAATGGAGGCCCTCCCTCGCTGGTCAGTGGTGGTGAGATGGCCACTTCTATCAAGCGAGCAGAAAAGTCTGGCCAAGATGGTGAGGAGAAGAAGCCAATTGCGTCACAAGGAAGTCTTGAAAAGGGCCTCTTACGGGGACAACGCAAGTCAAAGGTTGACATTTCTTCCACAGAAGCATCTTCTCGAGAGGAGAAAGCAAGTACTTCTCGACAAGGCCAGGAGCATGGGCCCTTACGCGGACAGCGCAAGTCGAAGGTAGATGTAGGCAAACTAGGAACCCAGGTAAAGCAGGAAGCAGTACAAGGTAAGGTAGAGGGCTTGCAGCAGGAAGCAAAGCTCAATACGAGTAAAGCAGGCAGCAGCGAGCATGAAACCAGTACAGCTAGAGTAAATGTAGAAGGTACAGAGCAGGTGTGTGAGCCCAGAAAATCACAACCCAGAGATTTTGACCTCAATATGAATCTGAACGAGGAACCAAGTGTCGAAGATGATGAAAATGTAAATCCAGTGATGGGCATGGACTTGAATTCCATGCCAGAGGCAGAACATCCAGCTCGAGATGAAAGTGGTTCTAAGTCAGACCAGAAGGCAGGGATACATAGCCCACAAATAGCTATAAATGGTTTAGGCAATGCTTTACTAGACGTTGCTCACAAGATGTTGCAAGCATCACATGTAGATGATGATGACTACGACTGTGACGACGATGGAGGATAGTCTGTGAAAGTACATAACAAAAAGGCAATTTTATTTCTCAACATTGGTACTGTACAAACGCCTTGCACCATTCTCTGCTGGCTATCTTCAGACGTGAATTTGTTTGGAAAACTGTTCAGACAGCCACATTGCCAATTCCTAGATATGTATGCACTAATAAATCTGAACTTCTAAAAGCTTTAACAAATACAAATAATGCAAGCTAGGGCAACAGAATCTCTAAGTTGCTCAAACAGCTGTGAGCTACTTGCCACACACTTTCTCAAAATAGTCCTTAGTAGTCTATCTTAACGAATCAGAAGCAGAACACACAGTGAAGATCAGGAAACATACTCCATTAAGCTGCCTACCAATCTAAAAAGACTCAAAGCCTCCAAATCAAATGGAGCAACAATAACAAAACAAGCCCTGAGTAGCATGGACATTTTGTCCAAGAGTTCATTGTCAAGCTGTCGTTAAAAATCGCCCTGAGCGGTTATGAATTGCGTCGAAGTAAGACACGACTTGGTCCCTCTTCTCGAGGATCAGCTCCATCTCACTGGCTGTCAATGCGCCACTCAGGCTTTCCAGCAGGATCCCACGGCTCAAATTCCGAAGCCGAGCCAGTGTGGTGGGTGATACAGTCTGCAGACATTGGAGAGAGCACGACGTTCTTTGATCATCAGTGAAGGCGCTTTCTGATGAGAAGCTGCAAGGATTGAAGGAGATATAGCAGGGAGAGTGACAAAATTCTCTCAAACTCTGAAGCAGGTATGTAAGTCACTCCAACCATCAGTATTGGATTCTCCCAGTAAACATCAGAGGCTCGTACTCAATCAACTCGCGTGAAGATGCGCCACGCTCAGACGACAGCACAGCCATGCATCAACATCTCAGCCTGAAGTGCCTTCCCAAGCTGTTGTTTGTCCCAAACCCTACCCACACAGATTACATTTAACATGCCTTTCGAGCCACACAAGTTGCAACACAATGTCACGGAGTGTGGGGCCATACCTTCAGCTGACAACTGGCTCCTCGCTGGGACCACATGGAATGCAGATCCCCATTGCCAGGCCCACAAGGATGCTCCAAAACAATGGGCCTCGTCTCATTCGCAGCCGCCCAGTGCCGCCCAGCTTTAAAGCTCTCGGGCTTGCGCGCTGCGGAGCCCAAGAGAGCGTCCAAGATGTGGATGTCTGTCACGGCGGCAGCTGGCGTCAGGTCACTGCCCCACACCTGCACTCAGTGGACAAGCACCCCGTGTCAATTTCGAGTATTGGACAAAAGAAGGACATGAAACTTCTTCTTTCAAAGTTCCTGGCAGACGTCCTCATTGGTCAATGAACAGCAGGGACCTGAATGACCTTGGGGTGATTGTGACCTGCCAAGATTCTCATTCTGCATATGCGCGGGCTTAGCCAAGTGCACTACCAATCCAGAAACTGAAACTGAAACTGAAAGCATTGGTTGCAGAGACAAGAAATGATGCTGCCTGCCGCACGAACTGCCTAATAATCAAGAAAGTGCTTCGGTGCGATGCCAAGGCATGGACAATGTACGCATATGCCCAATGAGGGGCCAGATGCTGGATGCTGTGAGGGGAAGGATAGAGACAACACTGTCCCAGAAAAACCAGATGACATTAACAGACATGCAGACAAGCTCCAGAGGCACCTCAATATCCTATTTGGCAGGATGTAACGAAAAAAAGCTGCCTGCATGTCTGGCCTTCCAAACGACCCCAGCTGAATGGTAACAGGTGAGTACAGCTTTTCTGGATATAAAAGGGGGGCGAGCAAACTGCGACTACAGCTCTAAATGCCTGCAGGCCGTTGCGCGTGGCCTGCATCTAATGTGCACATCATGCGGCAATGTAAAGAATGATGATTAATTACCTCCAATGAAGTAGTATGAAATGCATCTGCAGTCAGTTGCAGTGTGTCTAAGCCTGAAGCGCTTGTGTGAAAGGCTTAAACAAGACAAGTAAGGTAGGAGAGAGGCCTTTACCTTGGGCAAGCAGGTGGGGAGGGGCTTTGCATCTGGGACTGCATGTACCATGACGCCCAAGCCAAACTGCTTCGACCCTAACTGCAAATTGCTCCTGATGACTGCGGGAGGGACAACATCAACCGCTAGGAGAGATGCAACCTGCACAGGATGGTGACCAGAAATGGATATTACTCAAACCGCCATTTCTCTTTGCTTCACAAGCACGCATGGCAGCATCAGCTTAGAATGCGCGCGAGAGTACTCCTTGATCATGTAGGCATATATGGTGCTCAACAGCCATGCCTGCCGTTCTAATGAAGCATGACATACTCTACCAGGTTAACCTTGTCCCATATTCAGAACAATATTACTACGACTGTGACATGAACCGCCAAGCAATCCTATGTATTATGAAGGGATACTATGCCACATCACATGCTCAGCATCCTCGTGGCTCAACTGAGTATCCACACTCTAATAATGTGGCAAGCATTCTACAGATTGGGAGACCAAGTAGCCGGCCAATGCAATGTACATCAGGGATGCAGGCATAATGACAATCTAAGGGCCACATTTTGCAGAGCCCATGACATGTGAGAAGGTTTGAGGATATGATGGCAAGATGGCTTGTTCACACTAACCTGGTAAGCGACCCAGTCAGCTGGAGCCCTCTTCCATCTGCCATGGGAATCTCCAGGCATTACGGGCTTGAAGATTGCACAACACTCAGTCCCATCATCAGCTTCCAGGCGGATACTGTACGAATGTCGAAAGGCTGTGCTTCCTTCTCCTTCAGGTATGATGTCCCAACCAATAACCCTTCCCGATTCTAATTTTCTTAGAATGTCATCATGCTGCCGCTGATTTTTCATGGACACAATCTCAGCCATTGGACCCTGGCCAAGAAGAGAGAGCTGTGCCTTCTCATCCAAAGCTAGACACGTTCTTGCAAGAGCCCTGGCAGCCATTGCAACAGTCTTTCCTGCATACAACTCTTTCTGGGGAAGGTAGCCGCCCCTTACTGTGGCTGTCACCGTCACTATCGCTGTTTGGCTTTCCTCATCAATGTGTACTGTGGTCCGGGTGCATGTGAGTGAATCGTGATGTACCTGGCCATCAGAACCATCCAGGTCTGAGGACCCTTCCTCTGCTACTATGTCGAGAGGTGAAACCTCCATACCTTTAGATTCCACGCTGGTATTTGCCCCACTTTCCACACCATTTTCTGCCTTTGCACTGAACTCGACCTCAAACTTCTGAGAGATGTAAACTTCTCGCTTGTCTTCTGCAATCTTTGTATTTGTCGTATGGTTCTCAGAGGTACTAATAACCTTCGTGTCCGTTGTGGTTCTCAGGTCCTCTGGACGCGACTTCAACTTATAGAGGATGTGCTTCAACTTATCAATTGACGACTTTGCTTGCATCTCTATTCTGTCGATGCTTCTAGACTTAAGAACTTTCTGTTCTGCATCATCACGAGTGGAACTTCCAACAGCCCGCAGGCTGGAGGTACCTGGCTTTTTGAGCTCTAAATCAGCAAAAGCCTGTGATGATTCGGATTCTTTTCGGCCTTCCTCAGTGGCCCTGCTCCTTATGAGTCCTTTCACGATGTGAACACTAGATCTAGATCCCAACTTTGTCACGTAGCCGAATCCCTGCAAAGACCGCTGCGGTAAGAAGCCATTTTCGGTGTGCAGCTGAACACTCTGCTTTGTGCTCGACACATCAGCAACAGCTTTCCAGCCGAAAGTGGCACCATCTATAATACCAACCGAAGCAGCAAAAGCGACCATTCTTAGGCTCCGAACCTAAACTTAATGTCTTGGTCTTGCTTGCCTAGCAAGAAATATGGCAGAATTACAAGTTCAACGAGCCGCGACTTGTACGATGAAGGCACTAGTGCATCCTAGCTGAAAAACAGGTCCAGTTTCAGATGAATGCCAACTATTTTTGACCAAATGTCCGATAAGCTCAGGTAAGCTGATCTGCGTTAGGGTCGTTAGTGCTGGAATAGACTGCTTACCCTTTCAATATCTCTACAAGGAGCTGGTGGCTCCGACGAACTTCGGGCGCAACATTGTTCCCGCTAGTCATGCCCCCTCGCTGCTATTCGCTACTAACAATTCGTCTGCTACGATGTCACTGCAGCATAGCACGCGGCAATCCGGCCTTTACAGTCACCGGTTTGCCGTATCTGCGCAAATCCTGGCCTGTTATCCTAAAACAATTCAGAGGTCAACCCGCCACCTCGAGGAGAGCGATCGCTGACCACGAAATAGTACCGCTGGTGGCTGTCGGTTGCGGTGACGAACGGTAGAAGCCAGTAGCAGCTGCCAGCAGGTGCAGTTGGTACAATTTTGTACCGCCCTTTCAATGTTCAGAACACGACAATCCGGGATCATTCCCTGTCCGATCGACTTCAATCGTCTCAATTGAGTGGTCTCGATGGCACCCAACGGATTCAATGGCTCTGACCCCTCGAGCCAGTGGCAAGTCGTAACAACTTGCCACTGTGCCATCCGTTGAATATACCAATCTTCTTGGAAACATGGAATATATGTACGATATTATGCTAATATGCGATTAAATATATGCAAGTTTGATGATACTGCGGTGAGTCGTGGTTAAACTTGTGAGGATTCTCGAGGGACGATGGGAGACAACGTCGAGAATCTTATGACGTGACAAATGTCAGGTGTATGCACAAAGCCGCAAAAAGTAGCAAAAAGTAGCAAAAAGAAGCAAAAAGTAGCAAAAAGTCCATCCGTCCTGGCAATGCGACAGCTTGGCATCCCTCACTCGGACCTCAGGATCTTTCAGGTTGAGCCGATCGGTCGTTATCGAGCCCACTCAGGCCCACAGTTCATTCACTCTCTCGTTTTAGTGCCGCGTCAGTGAGCGCGACGGGATCAGTCTTGGTGAGTCTTGGACCTCGGTTAGGGGAACGGGAGCCACGAGAATGGTGTAAGGCGTCAGTATGCTTCCGAGCCAATCACTGAAAAAGCCAGACAGCTAGATTTTCGTCATGCATCTGGTGCTTTAGCCGAGCTGGGCCGAGCAGCAGACGGGCTTTGTGCTCTTGGTGGTCCTTGTACTTGGTCAATTAAGCTGTGCGCATGAAGGAGCACAACTTGGCCAATCATTGTTGGGAGCTTAAGGGCACCAAGGATACAGTTAGTCTTCGGTGCACTACTAATTAAGCTCAAAGATGGGTATTTTCATTGGGGTGCTTTACTACTGAAGCGCACAGTGGTCCTGCCTCTCCAGATAAACTCCCTGTGAAGGTGAAGTTGAAGCCCGCTACGCGCTTTATTCGAGGTAATGATCTATAGGTGCTTCCAGGAATTCCTCGAGGATTCACCTTAGTACGCTACTTCATCGTTCGTTTTCTTTTGCCGTCGGTACTTGCCACTCGGCTTGCTGTTAGCTCTCCGGGCATCCTTCAGGAATTCTGTTAAAGTGCGCAAACTCTCTTGCGATTAGTGATCGACGCCTATATACGCCACGCTGTATGAACTTAATCAATCGAGAAAAAACTCTCAGCACTCAATGATGCGCGGGGTTTACGTTCAAACACTGTCTCTACTTACTTCCTCTTGCAGGCCCGTGCGGATCGGAAGAGCCGGGCAGAGGTTTCACGACAGCTCCTGTCGCAGTCGACAGAACCAGCACAGGGGGCTATGGCACCATTTGCCTCCCTCTTCTGAAATTTGAGGGGCTATGTTCCGCACACAAGGGGTAAAGTGCAGGCACAGGCACTCGATGAAGTAAGGCAGTAGGAGCTGTAAGGAGCACACAAGGAGGTGCTGGCCAGGCGTCGGATTAGGCAGCGGATCAGAGTTGTCGCGTACCTTTTTCTGTCATTCCTGCTGTGTGGCTCGGCTCTGCACTCTAGTTTCTCTTACGCAAGGCCTGCCTTCAAGCATCTGCTCTGGCTCGGTACTCCTTTCGGCAAAGTGAGTTGCAAAAGCCGAGGGGTGAGTTATAGAGAAATAATTCTGAAGAAAAGTTGTCTTAGTCGACATTGTGGAAGCCGGGGCCATGGCGGATATCCTGGAGACTCCCCCGGCCTTTCTGGAGGTCCTGCCGGATGACCTGGCATTCCTGTGCCTGGTGCGCGTGCCAGCTCGCTGCCACGGCGTGCTGAGGTCAGTCTGCACCTCCTGGAGGGCGCTTGTGGGGACCGCGGAGTTCTACGCCAAGCGCAGGGAGCTCCAGGTGTGCGACTGCTGGCTCGTCGTGGTGGCGCCCAAGCGGGCCCTGCGGCTGCCATCTGTCCCCTCGTTCTGGGTGCCACGTCGCAGCCCCGAGCTCGTGCGGGAGCTCGGCATCGGGCAGGCCTTGCACCTCCACCTGTACGACCTGGGCGCGCGCAGGTGGCTGCACAATGCCGCCCCCCTGCCCCAGGAGATTGCAACAAACTTCAACGGCTTCGGCGCCGCTGCCGTCGGCGGGCGCGTGCTCATATTTGGGGGGTACGAGGACAGCGCGGGCATCTCCCGCGACGCGGTGTGGGCGTGGGACCCCCTGAGGAACGGGTGGGAGAGGCGCGCGAGCATGCTGACGGCGCGGTCCTACATGGCGGCGGGCGTGGTGGGCGGGCGGCTGTGCGTTGCGGGCGGCTGGGCCGGCGAGGAGGTGGCATCGTGCGAAGCGTACGACTACGCCGCGGACAGCTGGCGCGCGTGCGCTCACATGCGCGAGCCCCACACGTTCCACCAGCACCGCGAGGTCATCATTGGCGGCAAGCTCTATGCCGGCCGCTTCGCCGACGGCGCCATCGTCGTCTACGACCCCGCTCAGCCTCTGCCGCCCACGCCGCCGCCCGCGCCGGGGCTGGCGCCGCAGGAAGGGCCAGGGCTAGGTCCGGGGCCGCAGAGGGAGCCGATGGTGGGGCCAGGGCCACCGAGGGAGGTTTTGGTGGGGCCGCAGAGGGGGCTGCAGGAGGACGTGTGGGTGCACGCGATGCTCTCGTCGCCTGGCGACAAGGCGTGGGTGCGCGGCCAGCTGTACGGCCTGGACAAGCTGCGCAGCAGCTATTCGGTGAACGTGTTCGACGAGCGCTTGGCCAGGTGGCGCGCGGTGGCCGTGCTCCCCCAGAGCCCCCACATGGGCATCGGGCCCGCTCTGCTCGTGCCAGCTGGCGGGAGGCTCCACGTCGTGGGCAAGAGGAACCTGAGCATCCGCGTGCTGGAGGAGCCCGCCCCCCCCTCCTTCTCCCTCGCTCTCCCTGGTTCGGGCTCCGGCCCTGACCCTGCCGAGGCCCAGGGGCAGGGGCAGCAGCAGCAGAAGCAGCCAGAGCAGGAGTACGTCTTTGGAGGGCTGCCCCGCCTGAGTGCGGCGCGCGCGAGCCCGCCGCCCCTGCCCCCCCTGGTCACCGTCAGCAGCGGGGAGTTTGAGCCGGACGAGATCTTTGGTTGTGACTGGAAGTGTGTCAGCATCGAGCTCTGACGAGTGACGAGGCCCAGGGGCTGGGTGCGCACAGCTGGCGTGCGACAGCCGGTGGTGTCTGCCACGCTGGCCTTTGCTGGGCCTGCGCCCGCGCGCGCGCGCGCTTGCGCGGCTATCTTAACCATTCATGGCCTTCCTGGGGGCAGACGGGACGGAGGGGGCAGGAGCCATGGAGGAGTTGCACAGATACATGTCATTGTTTGGAGTTGCATGCACGTTACAATTAAGCTGGCCTAGGTAGATATTTGCGCAGGTTTTGATCTGCCGAGACCTGCTATGCACGCGCGCGAGCGCGTGCGCTCGTCGGGACTGTCAATGACCTTCTTGGGGGCAGTGGGGTGGAGGGGTTGTGCACAGGTGCAATTTTTCACAGCAGGGTAGCTCGCCACATTTCTCACGGCATGCACAGGTTTTGAGCTGGCAAGCAGGTGCATGAAGGAGGGTGCAGGCATTAGAGGAAATGGTTTCCTCCTTGCTCAATAAGCAATGCAATCAGTACATTGCTCTAGCCCGACGTTTGATTGTTTAGATTGGTAGGATAGCGAGCAGCATCAGGCATTCATGGAGAATTACGGTCTCCCTCAAGTACGAGTTATTCTTCAGGTGGGTCGACATTAACAAGCTAGCTAGAATTTGTTAGACATAAAGTAGTCATATTCATTTGTGTCCCCATAGAGGGATCAGGTTCTGTAAATAATTTGACTCTTTATAGCACATATTGTCCTTGTCCTATTCTTTTAACCATATCATGTGCTGATTGCAACAATATAACGTGTCCTATGCATCTCATGCAGCATAGCATAATATATATATTATAACTGATTCATTTAAATTGTATGCATATAGATATCTATATATGTATATGTATATCTATATATGATGTGTAACGTAAAGGATGCATACAATGATATTGTTCGATTAGAATCAGACTGTAACCTTGAAATTAACAATTGATGTGTTTTGGAGGAGTGATCATTTGTTTTTTCCAACTCCAATTATTAAACTAACCAGAAATGATTTGTTAATATCTTCATCACACTCTGGCCCAATTTTGATCCTTCACAAGCAAAATGTGCAACACCACACATGTCAAACTAATAAGCAGTATTTGTCAGACACCCGCAGCTTAAATTGCGGTGAGTTAAAGTACTGTGAGGAGTCGGGGTTGACCCAAGAAGTCCAAGCGAGGTCAACCTTACAATGCTGGCTTGGGCTTGCATGACTTGGGATCAGGACCCAACTTGACTTTGTCATACGGGAATCATGACGTGTATCGATAGCGAATCTGCCAACTTGGAAGGTGTGATGTGGACAGCCACGTCAGACTTAGCCCAGTGGCAGTCACACAATTAACCGCCACAAATATTTTCCACGATGGCAAGGACCATGAAGACCTGCTACATGAGCTCGGTTGCGTCCGTGGGGTGCTAACTCTTTTTATTTGAAGGGGATTCTTGGTGAAAACAATCAAAGAATTTTTGGTTGGCGATTTTTTGCAATAATTCTTGCTCCTGTGCGAATAATTTCAATCTTGACAAAGTTTGGTGACTTTAACCAAAAGGTTTAAAGTACCCTACGAGAAAAAACAGTTTGGACTTTGCGTCGGATTTTAACAATGCGCTAAAAATCAATGAGACAAGGTTTTTGGCGGACCGACTTAAAAGTTTGGCAAAAAAAATCAATATTGAGGGACTGTTGCGACAGTTAGCACCCCATGGTTACGCCACATGCAAGGGACGAGCGAGTCACACACGACACAGCTTGGCAACCTGAAAAGGCTTGGTGACACCAGGTGACATGAGCGTGTGCATTTAAGGTCGAGACAACCTCGAAGTTGCTTGTGCCAACTTGGACAAAGACACAAGCACGCTCAAAACAGAACTCATTTCTGCGCGAGGAAAAAAGAAGAAGAATGGAAGGGCGCGAAGGGAAGAACGGCAACCTCAAGGCCATGAGGATCCTGAGAGCCACACTTTCGCCGACTCTTTTAAGATTCTCACATGGATAGGCACGAGAAACATTTTAGCCCGACCTTCATTGATTCAAAATACTTTGGTTACGTACGTACACCTTGGTGCTAACCAAGTTGCACGCACTTTATAGTGAATTGATAATGCAATGTAGTGTAGAGTAGATCCGAAAATTGTACTGTGGCCCAGCTTGAACAAGGACGAACAAGCAAGAGGATGTGACCATGCAGACTCCAAACAAGAAGAATACAACGGAACAAATTAGAGAGATTCCTTTAAGATGAACAAATTAAAGATAATGCACTGAATTTAGATGAACAAATGAAAGATCATGCAAGTCATGTATTGGCGGAGTAGAGAGGACGCGTGCACACCCACTTACACAGCCGCAAATTGCCACACACCAACACCCGGCCGGACTCACACAAGAATTCACCCCCTCATACGCACACGCATAGCCCATGCTAGAGCACCTAGGCTTTTTAGCCTTCACCGCTTTCAACCTGCTCCAGCTATGATATAAGGCATGGCATGCACCCGCTTTCTTTGCTATGATTGCTCCAGCTTAAAGGCTGGCCTAGCTATCCAAGCAGATTCCACATTGCCGCGGGACAAAACGAAGCCAGCGGGCCCTGCATGCGCTTAACCAATCATTTCAAACTTTGGTCTGGAGCAAGAAGAGACAGTGAGCGCATTTCAGAGTAGGAGCTTGGAGAAATTAAGTGTTTGGAGAATGAAGGAACAGAATGTGGATAAGCCAAACCGAAGAGGGAGCTCTTACATAATCTAGAGTGCATAACAGCGAGTATTTCTTTTATTTTCTTAAATTGCAGAATCTGAAAAACACCCGCTTAAATATACAGGGAGTACTCCCTATGAAGACTCAAATCCAAAGACGCGGACGATTCCCAGGGCTGCTCACACACGCAGGGGAGGAACAGCGAGAATGAGCACGTCATTGCTTGCAAGCAGTTGAGAGAGGACAAAGAGGGGGAGAAAAAAATCTGAAGAAGAACAAGAAGTCGAAGAAGGAGAAGATAAGAGAAAACTCTGATCTCGCACTTCTATCTTGCTTTTTTTTCTGGAGAGCCGAGGTAGCTCCCCCGCAAAAACAGAAAGTAATTAAGGCATCTCACAAAAACACGATGCACAAGATGCGAGGACCAGGGCTGCGAACGTCTTTCCCAAATCAATTGGACACCTCCCCCTCCCCCTCCC
>WELA01006786.1:67361-80156 GCA_009602735.1 Mesotaenium endlicherianum
AGGGGGGGGGGACGAAGGGCTGAGAGAAGGGGAAGGAGGGTGGAGGGGGAAGTGTGGGGGTGAAGGAGGCATCTGGCAGTGTGCACTGCCTTTGTCAGTAGAAAAGTGAACATATACAGCTCGTCTGAGAGTCACACACAACCAAACCCAACAAAGGCACCCCGTCTGCTTGCTAGTGAGCTTGCCAAGCACTTGCAGCGCCACGCCACGCCGCGCCCCGTGGCTGGCTAGCTGCAGTGCAGCTGCAACGACAAAGACTCGCCTGCGGCAAGCCTCACAATTTGGTCTAATCGGACACGCGTGTGCATGTGCTGCCCCACCGATGTCCCCACGCGCAAGTGAGCGCTGCCCAGCGAGAGAGTGCGTGCATGCGTGCGTGCTCATTCCTGGTCATGCAGGCGTGTAGGTGACCAATGTGTGTGTATGTATATGGGTGCGTGCGTGCGTGCGCATGCTGCCCAGTGGGTGCCCGCTCCTTGTCGAGGCGTAGACAGTGCCCTGGGCACGTGTGTGAGCGCCTGTGCAAGCGGCAAGTGCGTGTGCAAGTGCGTCGATGTGCGTGTGCAAGTGCGTGCGTGTGCGTATGTGTGTGTGTGTGTGCGTGCGTGTGCGTGCGTGTGTGCGTGTGTGTGTGTGTGCGCGTGTGTACCTGTCCCAGTGGTGACAAGGAAGAGGCTGCCGGTGCGGTCCCACGAGACCTCATTCACCTGCCACCGCGCGCATGCACACACACCCACTCTCTCACATCACATGCAACAGGGGATCCTTGAGAAAGCAGACGCAGCTCACAGGTGCATACAGGTGGCGGTGCACAGTGGCAACGAGGAAAATTCTAGGAAAAAAAAACCCTATGATTAAAAGACCAAAACCAGGCCTACTAAAAAACCCTGTCCCCTGCTGAATCATCTCCTTGCCTGGCGTCAACCCCTCCACCTTCCCCCCCTCCCCCCTTTCCCCAACTAGCATCCATCCAGCTAGACTATCGGCAATTGCTTCTGCTGGCAGGAGGCGAAGCAAGGCAAGAGGGTGGCGGCTGGGCCAGCAGGCAGAAGGCCAGCGGACCGGCAGGCGGGCGGCAGCAGGGAGGCGGCAGGCCGACCTGCTGGCAAGAGGGCGGACTGGCTGGCAGGCCAACAAGCGGGCGGGAGGGAGACTGGTTCCTGGAGGAGTGCTTGCGAGGGGACGGGAGGGGAGGGGACGGGGAAAGGAGGGGAGGGGAGAGGAGGGGGCGGGAGGGGATGGGAGGGGAGGGGAGGGGAGGGAAGGGGACGGAGAGAGGGGATGGATGGCCCAAGGCCAGCTGCTAGCGAGCTGGATGGGGTAGAAGCTACCTCGTAGTTGAACTTGCGCTTGTGGATGGGCCGGTACTTGCGCACGTCAATGATGGTCAGCTCGTCCGCCTGCACGCGTTTGCGCCCGCCCAGCGGCGCCACATCAGCACACGAGAGCGCAGACAGGCTCAAGCATACACGCTCACATGCGTGCACACACACGCACCTAGCACGCGTCCATGCGGAGCAATGCTCAGCCCTTCTCTCTGACCCGCTACCTCTCGCTCTTTCACAAGCGTGCACGCACACATGCATGCGCGCGCGCATGCACGTACACACGCACACACACTTACATGGGCGCACACTCATGCACACACTCATGCGCGCGCACGTGAATGTGCGCAAGTGCTGGCATCCAATTCTCAATGGATGCCCTCGAATCTGAACACAGGCTGGGGCGACAACCCCCTCATCTGGTCGTCAGCAAGCGCCAAGTGTGAACAGGCCCCAGCGCAACACAGCAGGCTACAAAGGAGGACAAGGAGAGGGGGGGAGGGAGGGAGGGGGTGAGGAAGAGAGGGGGAGAGGGAAGACACGACAACGACAACAACGACGACGGGGGCCCAATTTGAATGCTTTTGCCAACAACAGTCTCCCGTTACCAACGGGCTCGTAGGGCAAGGAGAGGGGGAGAGGAGTGGGAGGGGATGCGAAGAGAGTGCGACGACGGCGGCGACAATGACAGCGGGGCCAAGCGTCGGCTTACGCTGTTGCCGACGGCGATCTGCGTGCCGTCGGGCTTGTAGATGATGTTGATGTTCTCGCCCTTGAGCACCGCGTGGTTCTCGCACTTTCCTGCTGCCGCCCCCACGCGCCGCGGGTCAACACCAGTAAGCGTCAGGCGGTCAACGGTCAGCGGTCAACAATCAGCAGTCAACGGCGTGGGTACACAGGGGGGCATGAGCAGCAACAAGCTGCCCGGCAGTCGGCTGACATGGCCAAAATCGAGACTTGAGATGCGCTGACTTCTTAGCTTACCAGCTCGAAGAAAGTAAAGGTAAGCAGAAAGTAGAGGTACTAGAATACAGGTGTGATTAAAAGCAAGAAAGGCACTGCAAAAAAGGAAAGAAAGCTAGACTAGCGCAGTACTCGGGGTAGAGAGGATGGGAACGGCTGAACACGGGAGCTGAGGGGGCCAGCTGGCAGGAGCAGGAGAGAAGTCTGAGCAACCCCCAGGCGCGCGGGCTCAGCGGGCCAGCCCAAGCAGCCAGGTGGCGACTGTGGCGACTGTGAGACTGCCCACCGCACGGTAGATCAACAACGACTGACAGACTGACACATGACGGGCAGACAGCCAACCGCGCCCCTGAATGATAGACTGGCTGGCTGGCCGCAACCACCTGGCTGCCAGACAAGCTGACTGACAGGCCATCTGGCCGACCGATCGCCTGACTGCCTGACTGCCTGACTGACTGACTGACTGATTGACCGCCTCACTGACTGACTGACAGACTGACTGACTGACTGCCCAGCACCAACCAAACAACCAGCCGACCATCTGACTGACTGACTGGCAGGCAGGCAGGCAGGCAGGAAGACAGGCAGGCAGGTAAGGCAGGCAGGCGTAGCGGCCCGACAGGGAGAAAGGTAGAAGTGACCAGGCAGAGGGGTGGGGTGGGCAGGCAAGGAGGCCCGCAAGCTGGCGGGCAGGCAGGCAGGCAGGGACGAGTGGATGTCTAACAGAGAGGAAAGCAACCAGGCAGAGGGGAGGGTAGGCAGACAAGCAGGCAGGCGGGCGGCATCACTGGGCAGGCCGCGGGCCGCGGGCTGCAGACAGCCAGCGGCGGGCGGGCGGGCGGGCAGGCGGGCGTGGCTTACAGCGGGCGTCCCAGAGGCGCACGGTCTTGTCGAGCGATGCGGACGAGAGCAGCTCGGGGTGCAGGGGGTCCCAGCACAGCTGGTCCACGGACTCGCTGTGGCCCTTCAGCTCCACCTCCTTGCCCTTGCTCTGCACCCTCCCCAGCGAGTAGGGGTTTTGGGGTTCGGGGTTTAAAAAACCTGTGAGCCTTAAGCAGGGCGGGCCTTGAGTCACGCGAGCCTTGGGCCTCAGGGTTTTGCGCCCTGGGCTAAAGCCTCTCGCATCCTCTCGCCTCTTGTCTGGCCCTGCCTATTAAGACTCATATTTTGCGCCCTCGCCTATCAAGCCTCTCACGCACAGGCCCTTGGGGTTTTGTGCCCTCCTGGCCTTAAGCCTCTTCTTGCGCACGAGCGGAGAGAGCGAGAGGGGGCTTAGGGGGGAGCCAGGGGGGGGGAGCGATGGAAAGAAGATGGAGTGGTGCAGATGCAGCTGCAGATACGCACTGAGCAGGGAGCTCCAGCCATGGCTTCCGAAGTATCGACTCTCCGTTCATCCATGGCCCAGAGCTTGACCTCTTGAGAAATCTATAAGGAGGCGTGGCATGAATGTGGTGCCAGGTGCTAAGGCTTTGATGAACGTTTGCTTTCGTCAGATGGGATCAGGACAAAGCCATGTACTAACACCCCTGAGGCCCAACACGTGAAGAGTGTGAGAAAGTGGGTGTAGGTGTGGGTGTGGGCTTGTGTGTGGGTGTGAATGTGGGTGTGGGTGTGGGTGTGAATGTGGGTGTGGGTGTGGGTGTGGGCTTGGGTGCGGGTGTGGGTGTAGGTGTGGTGTGGGTGTGGGCAGGGGTGTGGGGTGGGTGCAGGGGTGGGAGTGCGCCTCAGGGCTTTGATTATGAGAGAGTACAAGTTTTCCAGCTCCCTTAATTTTGTCCCAGCTCCTTCAGCTTTGGCCCAGCTCCTTCGCTTTCTTCCCAGCTCCTTCAACTTTGGCCCAGCTTCTACAATTCTGTCCCAGCTCCTTTGATTGTTTCCCAGCTCCTTAATTATTTCCAGCTCCTTTATTTGTCCCAGCTCCAATGAACTGCCCTGCAGGTTGTCAGTGACGTGTAATTTAGAGAGACGGAGGGGGGGAGGGATAGGAGAAAGGTACCGCTGCATACTCCACAGGCCAGATTCGCACAGTCTGGTCCACTGATCCCGAGCCTAGCTTCTTTCCAGTGCAGTTCCAGGCCACCGAATGGACCTGCAGACGTTTACCACATGCGTTACCTAACGTTCGTGCACAAAGGTCAGTCGGCCTACTCACGTGGACGGGTAGGACGAAGAAGGCGAAGAGGAAGTTGGCTCATTTCTAGACGACAGCAGTTGCATGTGAAGGCTTTAGCAGCTAAAAAATGCGCCAGATGATTGATGAAAGCACATGCATTTACTTGTATGAAAGAATGAACAGCAGACCTTCTTCTTGTGCCCCACATATTCTNTGGATGGGGTAGAAGCTACCTCGTAGTTGAACTTGCGCTTGTGGATGGGCCGGTACTTGCGCACGTCAATGATGGTCAGCTCGTCCGCCTGCACGCGTTTGCGCCCGCCCAGCGGCGCCACATCAGCACACGAGAGCGCAGACAGGCTCAAGCATACACGCTCACATGCGTGCACACACACGCACCTAGCACGCGTCCATGCGGAGCAATGCTCAGCCCTTCTCTCTGACCCGCTACCTCTCGCTCTTTCACAAGCGTGCACGCACACATGCATGCGCGCGCGCATGCACGTACACACGCACACACACTTACATGGGCGCACACTCATGCACACACTCATGCGCGCGCACGTGAATGTGCGCAAGTGCTGGCATCCAATTCTCAATGGATGCCCTCGAATCTGAACACAGGCTGGGGCGACAACCCCCTCATCTGGTCGTCAGCAAGCGCCAAGTGTGAACAGGCCCCAGCGCAACACAGCAGGCTACAAAGGAGGACAAGGAGAGGGGGGGAGGGAGGGAGGGGGTGAGGAAGAGAGGGGGAGAGGGAAGACACGACAACGACAACAACGACGACGGGGGCCCAATTTGAATGCTTTTGCCAACAACAGTCTCCCGTTACCAACGGGCTCGTAGGGCAAGGAGAGGGGGAGAGGAGTGGGAGGGGATGCGAAGAGAGTGCGACGACGGCGGCGACAATGACAGCGGGGCCAAGCGTCGGCTTACGCTGTTGCCGACGGCGATCTGCGTGCCGTCGGGCTTGTAGATGATGTTGATGTTCTCGCCCTTGAGCACCGCGTGGTTCTCGCACTTTCCTGCTGCCGCCCCCACGCGCCGCGGGTCAACACCAGTAAGCGTCAGGCGGTCAACGGTCAGCGGTCAACAATCAGCAGTCAACGGCGTGGGTACACAGGGGGGCATGAGCAGCAACAAGCTGCCCGGCAGTCGGCTGACATGGCCAAAATCGAGACTTGAGATGCGCTGACTTCTTAGCTTACCAGCTCGAAGAAAGTAAAGGTAAGCAGAAAGTAGAGGTACTAGAATACAGGTGTGATTAAAAGCAAGAAAGGCACTGCAAAAAAGGAAAGAAAGCTAGACTAGCGCAGTACTCGGGGTAGAGAGGATGGGAACGGCTGAACACGGGAGCTGAGGGGGCCAGCTGGCAGGAGCAGGAGAGAAGTCTGAGCAACCCCCAGGCGCGCGGGCTCAGCGGGCCAGCCCAAGCAGCCAGGTGGCGACTGTGGCGACTGTGAGACTGCCCACCGCACGGTAGATCAACAACGACTGACAGACTGACACATGACGGGCAGACAGCCAACCGCGCCCCTGAATGATAGACTGGCTGGCTGGCCGCAACCACCTGGCTGCCAGACAAGCTGACTGACAGGCCATCTGGCCGACCGATCGCCTGACTGCCTGACTGCCTGACTGACTGACTGACTGATTGACCGCCTCACTGACTGACTGACAGACTGACTGACTGACTGCCCAGCACCAACCAAACAACCAGCCGACCATCTGACTGACTGACTGGCAGGCAGGCAGGCAGGCAGGAAGACAGGCAGGCAGGTAAGGCAGGCAGGCGTAGCGGCCCGACAGGGAGAAAGGTAGAAGTGACCAGGCAGAGGGGTGGGGTGGGCAGGCAAGGAGGCCCGCAAGCTGGCGGGCAGGCAGGCAGGCAGGGACGAGTGGATGTCTAACAGAGAGGAAAGCAACCAGGCAGAGGGGAGGGTAGGCAGACAAGCAGGCAGGCGGGCGGCATCACTGGGCAGGCCGCGGGCCGCGGGCTGCAGACAGCCAGCGGCGGGCGGGCGGGCGGGCAGGCGGGCGTGGCTTACAGCGGGCGTCCCAGAGGCGCACGGTCTTGTCGAGCGATGCGGACGAGAGCAGCTCGGGGTGCAGGGGGTCCCAGCACAGCTGGTCCACGGACTCGCTGTGGCCCTTCAGCTCCACCTCCTTGCCCTTGCTCTGCACCCTCCCCAGCGAGTAGGGGTTTTGGGGTTCGGGGTTTAAAAAACCTGTGAGCCTTAAGCAGGGCGGGCCTTGAGTCACGCGAGCCTTGGGCCTCAGGGTTTTGCGCCCTGGGCTAAAGCCTCTCGCATCCTCTCGCCTCTTGTCTGGCCCTGCCTATTAAGACTCATATTTTGCGCCCTCGCCTATCAAGCCTCTCACGCACAGGCCCTTGGGGTTTTGTGCCCTCCTGGCCTTAAGCCTCTTCTTGCGCACGAGCGGAGAGAGCGAGAGGGGGCTTAGGGGGGAGCCAGGGGGGGGGAGCGATGGAAAGAAGATGGAGTGGTGCAGATGCAGCTGCAGATACGCACTGAGCAGGGAGCTCCAGCCATGGCTTCCGAAGTATCGACTCTCCGTTCATCCATGGCCCAGAGCTTGACCTCTTGAGAAATCTATAAGGAGGCGTGGCATGAATGTGGTGCCAGGTGCTAAGGCTTTGATGAACGTTTGCTTTCGTCAGATGGGATCAGGACAAAGCCATGTACTAACACCCCTGAGGCCCAACACGTGAAGAGTGTGAGAAAGTGGGTGTAGGTGTGGGTGTGGGCTTGTGTGTGGGTGTGAATGTGGGTGTGGGTGTGGGTGTGAATGTGGGTGTGGGTGTGGGTGTGGGCTTGGGTGCGGGTGTGGGTGTAGGTGTGGTGTGGGTGTGGGCAGGGGTGTGGGGTGGGTGCAGGGGTGGGAGTGCGCCTCAGGGCTTTGATTATGAGAGAGTACAAGTTTTCCAGCTCCCTTAATTTTGTCCCAGCTCCTTCAGCTTTGGCCCAGCTCCTTCGCTTTCTTCCCAGCTCCTTCAACTTTGGCCCAGCTTCTACAATTCTGTCCCAGCTCCTTTGATTGTTTCCCAGCTCCTTAATTATTTCCAGCTCCTTTATTTGTCCCAGCTCCAATGAACTGCCCTGCAGGTTGTCAGTGACGTGTAATTTAGAGAGACGGAGGGGGGGAGGGATAGGAGAAAGGTACCGCTGCATACTCCACAGGCCAGATTCGCACAGTCTGGTCCACTGATCCCGAGCCTAGCTTCTTTCCAGTGCAGTTCCAGGCCACCGAATGGACCTGCAGACGTTTACCACATGCGTTACCTAACGTTCGTGCACAAAGGTCAGTCGGCCTACTCACGTGGACGGGTAGGACGAAGAAGGCGAAGAGGAAGTTGGCTCATTTCTAGACGACAGCAGTTGCATGTGAAGGCTTTAGCAGCTAAAAAATGCGCCAGATGATTGATGAAAGCACATGCATTTACTTGTATGAAAGAATGAACAGCAGACCTTCTTCTTGTGCCCCACATATTCTCTACTCTGAAGATGCTTGAAGGGGTCCCGAGACCCCTGCGAAGCTGGTACCAATGCCATCCTGGAGTATTCAAGACGCGTCTTCTTTCCTTCCCATCCTAGAGGCAACAACTGAAATGATTGGAACGACTTTATTCACAGCAAGCTTACAGTATGATATCGAATAGAGAGTGCCTCCCTACACCTGGGACATGCATTCAATACAATTGATGCTCGTCCGTACGAACATCTAACGACGCAGCACAAGCTTGAAATTCAAAGCTGTTTTAACTTCTTGCAAACGCTGTATTACAGGCAGGAATCAGCTGGAACTTTTGTGCAGCTTCATAAGAAAACATGTGTAAGGAACTTATGCACACGTGATGGGCTTTCACTTTTCGGGAACAATTTTGGTGTTCAAGTTGAAGTTGATGTTGGACTTGAGTTGATGGGGAGATCCAGGTATGTCAGGAAGGTTGACCAATTTAATTGGATTTATTTATTTTTCATTTGGTCCTTTTTCATTTAAACCGAAGTATAGTCCCTCCGTCGCATGCAAAAGCATGTTGTGGGATTATGACTGTTATTTGCTTAATTAATCGATGAAATGCTTGACGGCCCGGCTGTTCCAAGGAGAGCCCATCAACCAAGTCGTACGCAGGCAGTCTCACTTCCCATGTTATGCCTCGGAGCTCATCAATAGCATACAGAGAGAAGCTATTAAGCAAGTAGTGATCCTGCTTCTGGACTTCTTCTTTGTCATCTTCGCCAGCCGTTTTCGGGAGAAATATCTTTTCTAGCAGGATGACTGCAACCAAGATCGTTGGAGCAATAACCGGGTCCTTTGTGGTTTCCTGGGCATTTTGGCATGCTGCTCGTAACATGAAGGTTTTTGGAGGTGAGAGGCCCTCCTCGCATTCCGTGAACGTGAAAACATGAACCTTCTTGAGGTGTAAATGTGGATTTTTCCCGAATCATGCCTAATTTGAGTCTAATCATTATACTTTTACAGTGTTCAGAAGGTCTCACGAGTGTCGATTTTCTCTATGCTACAGGAACTGTCCCCCCAACTCTAAACGCTGAATGGGCCGCTGAGACGAGCAAGAGACTTGATAGCTGGCCTAGGGAAGCGGGAGCACCCGTAGTCATGAACCCAGTGCTTAGACAGAATTACCAGAGGGAATGAGTTATGAGGAGATAATATTGTTTCACACGCAGTTGAAGAAGTAGTTTGGATGGCCGGCATTGGTCCTTAACAGCATTGGTGAACCTGGAGCCTTAATGGGTGGGTGCTATCTGCCCAGCTTATGGGTCCTTTGTACAGCAGTTATTTGTCTTTCAGTGCATCAAGATCAAAGAAAGATGTAAAGCCACGTTGTGAGAGACTCTATCTATTGTTTACATCATATCATTTAAAAACGACTTATCTGAAGGCCCTCCATTGTTTTGTCAATGCATTCTTCAGTCTCGTCGGCACTGTACACATGTTGAAGGATGAATGCTTGCTCTCAGCAAATGACCTACTCGATGACTGATTGTCGTACTTTTTATAGTGATGAATCTGAACCTCATTCTTATCGACTCCAGCTGCCCGCGGAACTGTTTTTCACATATGGACGTTCATAAATGAAGAATCTGTACACGTAGAGTAGTACTGTACTACTTTAGGCAGTATTAGTGGTGGAGTGTTCCCTATCGTAAGCTATCTTCGAGTATATGTCTATTGCGAGGCATTCTTGCCGCAGGGTGACTAAATTTAGGGCAGTGGCTTACTTAGGGTTTATATTGCAATATGTGAATGAGATCTACCCAGCTAGCAGTTCTTCACACAGCTTGGCTGGCATCTACCAGGTTTTGCATTCAGAAGTGGGAAAAATGATTGAGAAAATGGTGCGCAATCCTAACCTAGTGTATGGGGCGAATGTCTTGACAAAGAGGTCTTTTACAGGTTAGTACAATGTGACCATATGCTTTGAAAAGAGGCGACCATATATGCCTACTATTTGAGGTAGCCTGTTTAGGTTAAACTGGCTGAATCAGTACAGCGACTCCTTAATGTTCTATATCCTATCTGAAATCTCAGCAGGCTGCAATATTGCAAATATGTTGCAGAGCTGAGGTGTCTGTTTTGTGTATACGGCATTATGTTTTCCTCGATCGACTTGGATGTAAACATGGAGGATTCTGCGCTAGGAGGTGTATGCATCAGTGACTGCTTGAAGCTGGAAAGACCAGCGCTCTAAATCTACTTGTGGCATTGGATCATCTTGCAGACTTCCAGAAGGCTTGTATGCGTGCATGACATTTGAGCACTCTGAGGATCATAAGAAGGGACTTTACCAGAAGGCACCATAAAATTTGATGAATGGCAAAGCAATAAGAATGATGGCTTACAGATCACGATGACTAAAGTCAGAATGATGCTCCTCTAAATGCAGTTATTGACACAGAATAAAGGTGTTCAACAAGCACGCTCTGTTCCCATTGCGCGCTGGCTCACCTTCTATGGCTCTGATTTTTTTTGGTAAAACACCTCCTATAATCAGAGTATGCACAAAATGAAAACAATAGGAACAGGAGGCGCCGCTGAGCATTTCTACAAGTAGGTGAACTCTCCTCCCCGCAAAGCATTCTCCACGCCGCTTCTTTCCTCGCGATCTTCCTTCTCCCTCTCTTTCCTCCTCTCATATTCCACGTCATCTGTGGGTAACTCAAATCGACATGTTGGACACGAGTTGTTGGTGTCCTGCCGCGCAAAAACAGACATTTAACAGCATCAGCATCAGTGCAAACATGATTCACATGCTCTATGCAATTGCAAATGCAAAGTTCTCATAGCTAGTCAAGAATCAGCCAAAAACTGCAAACAGGCGTACCGTGTATACCCTGGACAGGAAAGCAAAGTAAAAGAGACGTGAACAGGGCCACTGAATTGCAGCTCAATTAATAACTTAATTGAAAAAAAAGGCGCCAAGATTCATCTACTTCAGAACCAGCAGTCAAAATTAACCAAGGCCATGCAATCTGACTGAATACAACTTCAAAAAACTGCCCTTATCTCCTCCTAGACAAATACTCAGAATGAACAAGTAGACAAGCACTCATCAGACTCTGTTAGGAAACCAGCATTTTGCAGCATTCTGTCAAGACTACTGTCACTACTAAAAGAAAAATGAGCATGCAAGCATTCCATGGCTGCACGCACACCCCGCCCATGGGCGTGCCAGAGAACATGTCACACCAATCCCTAGAGCTGCTTGGCGAAGGCCTCGAAATCTTCGAAACCTTCAAATGAGGCAAGCATAACGAGGGCCGTCTGTACCGCGCTGATCGTCCCAGCGTTCCCAGCTATCAGCTTGTACAAGATAGATATCAATAGACAGCAGGATGGAGGGCAGGAAGCAGCAGTAAGCTCTCGACAACCTGAAGCTGGCTGGAAGGCAGGCAGCACCCCAGGCGATAGAAGCAGCAGCAGCAACAGCCCAGGCAGAACAGGGAAGAAGCAGCAGCAACAAAAGGATGGAACGCTCTTTCCGGCGGGCCAGGGCTTCAGCAGTCCGGGGTGAAATGCAGCACAGGCAGATGAAGCAGCAGAAGGAAAGACGAGACACTAGAAGCAGGAGGAGTGCGCTCTCGCCAGCAGCCTGGACTAGAGGCAGGCCGGAGTGAAAGGCCGCACGAAGGCAGCAGAAGCAGGAGGTTGCAAAAAGCAGCAGCAGCAGCAGCAGCAGCTGGGCACCCTCACCAGCCAGGGCTTGAGGCAGGCGGGGTGGAAGAAGTGCGCGCACGGCATCTCCTGGATGACCTCGCCCGCACGCACCCCCTCGCAGCACACAGGGCACGCCGCGCCCTCGCCCAGCCGCGCCAGCACCGCCTCCGTCACCGGCACCTGCGGCAGCCGCGCCACCTCCCTCTTCGACGCCGGGGGGGCCCCCTGCGGGGTCGCCTGCAAACGGGCAAGGGCAGCCATGGGCGGCGGTGGTGGCGTTAGCCAAGGCAAGGGCAGTGGCAGGGACAGGGAAAGGGCAGGCATGGGCCGTGATGGGTGGCGGTGGTGGCGTCAGCAATGGCAGTGATAGTGCCAGGAGGCAGGAGCGGTAGCAGGGGCAGAGGGAAGGGCAGGGGCCTCGACAATAGCAGTGACAGCGGGGTGGCGGTGGCGGTGGAGGTGGCTGCGACAGGAGCGGTGGCGGTGGCGGAGGGAGTGGAAGTGGGGGTGAGAGCGGCAGGGTAGGGACAGGGGCAGGGGCAGAGGCAGAGACAGAGGCAGTGGCGGCGGCAGTGGCAGTGGCGGGGGCAGGAGCAGAGGCAGGGGCAAAAGCAGTGGAAGCGGCAACAGCAGCGGCAGTGGCAGGGCTGCTGGGCTGCATAGCACGGCAAGGGACGAATGCAAGCGGCCCGGGCCCGCCGGTGCAGGCCTTGTGGGCAACCAAGCAAGCAAGTGCGCGCGCGCGCTACCCTCCAGCAGTGTGCAGTGCAAGTTAGGGCAAGGATGCATCAGCAGGAAAGGGACAGACGCAAGCAGCCCAGGAACGCAGCCAGGCCCACCAGCCAGTGCCGACTTGTCAACAAGCAAGCGTGTGCGCGCAAGCGTGCGAGCGCACGCTCCCCTCTCTCCTCCAGCCAGGCGTGTGCGATGGCAGTCGCAAATCAGGGGTTAGGATGCGACCGGCGAGCTCGCAGGCTGGGCTGGGCTGGCCAGCCGGCCGGCCAGAGAAGCCAGCAGGGTTGCTGCCAGGTGGCGGCCGCTCTTGAGATGCTGGAGCTGCTGGAGCTGCTGGGAAGATGACTGCTGCAACGTGACAGCGAGCAGCACGCCTCTGCCAGCAGATGATGCATCTGGGCCAAGGCCAGAGAGCTGCTTGCTGCTGCTCCCTCCCTCACTCTCCCTCTCTCCCCC